>BQNB010126283.1:0-19627 GCA_026074375.1 Tanacetum coccineum
AAAATATTAGTTCTCGCTCTTAGTGATCGACACTCTACTTACCACGAAACTCCATCTGATCGGGTACACTGCCCGTTAAAGTATTGTTTTAGGTAATGTCAGAAAAATATAAATTTAAGAGTTGAAAGCATAAATAACACCTTCACGACAGCACAATCACCATTGCAAAGTAAGTCCTTAATGACTAACTTACTATATGTAAATTTAAGTTATCATTCCGTTGCAAAGTTAGTCTTTAACGTAAAATCTCGCGATTCGCTACGAAGCGCAGGTGAAAAACCTCGTTTTATAATAACTAAGAGAAGTTGATTACTTAAACCTTTAATAATATACTAGATGAGTACCCGCGCAATGCGCCGGCGGGTAACCAGTGTGGAAACTAGAAGGGGGTTGAATAGTTTACATGTTTGTTTTGCGTTTTAAAAGTTTACTTTCAAAAAGGTATAGATCCGAGTTATATGTTTAATCAAATCACAATATGAACAAGCAATAACTATTTAAACTAAAGCACGATAACAACAATAATAATGTAAAGAGATAAGGAAAGAAACAACCAAACCAAGACACCAAGATTTTATAGTAGTTCGGCTATGAAGCACCTCTTCGCCCTACTCCACTCTCCGAGTATCCGACTCAAGATTTCACTATGTCAACAAGCTCCCTTTAGGCGGAGAAAATCATTTACACGTCGCTTACGTTATTTTTCGAGATTAAGATAAATGTTGAGTCCTAATCTTAGCTAGAACCAATCTACCACTTCACAAGATACACCCACTCACACGATCTACACTATCGGATTTACACAATATTCGAAACACACAACTACACAAGATAAATACAATAGAGGTTTGGTACTTAGAAGAAAAGATGAGAGATCACTAATTAACACTGTAGGTCCAAAGTCTTGGATCTGTTTAGCCTTTTGTAGGAGAATAGCTAACTTGAATAAATCTAAATCAACTATATGAGAGACACTGACTATGAATATTATGTGCTAATGCGGAATCTTAACACAAGTACTAAGAAGAACACAATGTAAAACTTTGCTATTTGCTATTAATTTCTATTAGAATACTATTTCAATCTCATACTAAACATTGTGCCGTAGGGTTCCTTTTATACACCAAGGAAACCCTAATGGGCTTTACAAACGTATGAAAGGATAATGTATATCCTTTCCTAAGCGTGTGAAAGGATAATACATATCCTTTCCTAAGATATCTCTAAGATAACTATTCTATTACATAAACAGACTTAACTATATGAGACTAGTACTAACTATAGTACTGCCAGACTTAACTTAGTACTGGCAGACTTAAGTCTGTTTACAATAATTCCTAACAATCCTCCCCTAACTATATCTTCACTTGTGAACTTCAAGTTTCTTTCAATATCTTCATTATAGCTTCCTGAAGATTTTGTAAGCATTATATTTGGAATTATTCTTGAACTGCAACACGATGATTTTCCTGTATAAACAGGTTCTTGACTTCTATCAGCAACTCTTGAAATCATCACTAAGGATATTTGCAGCATCAAATCTTTTAAACAGCATGGCCAACACTTCACAGCTACATGTATAATCTTTTCAGCAACAAATAGACAGCAACATTGACTATATGTACATCAAATCATAAAGTTTCAGTCTATTCTCATCACTTCCAGGTGTGTTAACTCCTGAGAGAGGTGAATCATTGAAAATTTTAATGGATTTGATGTCTCTTTACCAGTTAGCCATTAACCCTGGAGTAGCCAATGTTTGGTTTATAAACCATGGTACATTGATAACCATTTCAACTCTTAGTACATGAAACATGGTGAGTTGAAATACCATATGATTTTTAGCAAATCATCAGCTATCAACGGATTTGATTAAGCCTTTACCAAGTAACCGTTTGCTCTTGGGCTAGCTAATCCTTTGGTGGAATCATGACATCACCCTGGTGGACTAGTAACCAGTTCAACTTTTGGAACTTAAATCATTGGTAAGTTGAGTACCATCCAGTTTTTGGTAAACTGTCAACCATATAAATGGATTTTCCACAGCCTTTACCACAAGCCATAACCTTGTGGGCTAGCCAACTCTTTACAAACATAGATATGGTGAGTTGATAACCATACAATTTTTGGCAAATTGTCAGCCATAAACGGATTTGAGAAGTCTTTACCAAGAGCCGTTTGCTCCTGGACTAGCCAGTCCTTATGTCTGTTAGACATGGTGGACTGATAACCATTTGTTGTGTTAGTGCATAGCACCTCCACCAAGTGTTATCTCTTCTCAACTCCATTTTACATAAACAGCTCTCTATCTATATACCACAGCTCTGAAAATTCTTTCAAACATTTACAAATTTATTGCTGCTGAGCTTGTTTCTCAATTAACTTCAAGAGTTGATAGCAGACCTCATCTTTTCTATCTCCCAAAAGCTTCTTTTCAAGCATAGCTTTGCAAACTCTGGGTGGTAGTGGATACTTAACCTCAGTCAGCATATAGATGTGTGCAGCCTCCACAGTCAAACAATGAACACTGCAGCTATGAAAGTATCTCCAATTGAGTATCTGTTGTTGATGTGGCAACTTCCAAATAGCATCCTCTTCAGATGGTGGATCAAACATAGTCTTTAGATCCCCCCATAAAACCCTTTCAAATTCTTCTTCAGGCCTGTTATCTCCATACTTCAACATCATCAGCCTATACAACTCCTTGAGATCATCTCTTGTTAAATCATTCAATAAGCCTGGAAAGTTCACATATACCACATCTGTGTTATCTTCCCTGATGATCTGATAAGCACCTCTCTTTCCAGTCTTGATAATCTGCCATTTAACTATCTTTGCAGGTGCTGGTCCTTGTGGAATTGAACTCATTGGAAACTCTTCTGAAGATGGTTCATCCACTCTTTCCTCCATGTAGGCTTCAACATCCTCCTCAGTGCCAGACTTTGCAGATTCAGGCTTCTTCTGCAATCCTTTCCTTGCCAAAGATTTTCTTTTAGTATATCTTAAAACTGGCTTTTTAATCTCAAATTCCTCTTCTCTCTTCACTGACTCTTTATCCTTCTCTTTAGGAACAGAAACATCCTCCCTTGTGTCAGACTTTAGCTTCTTGGAAGATTCTGTTTGAAGCTCTACACCAGTTCTTTTCCTACTCTCTTTCTCTGTATCCATAGGCACAAACCTTTCCATGCTTCTCATCAAATACTCAAATTTTTCTTTAAGTTCTTCATCTGTAAGCTTCTTTATCTGAGCCAATTTCCATCCACCCTGATTCTTCAAATAAGTGGCCATATACTGTCTTTGCTGAGCCTGAGTCATTGGTTTATCTCTTTGAGCTTTTGCCTTTTGCTCTGCAATAAGTTTTCTTCTCTGACTTATCAAACCCACCATTCTCTAAGCATAATCAGCCTTAGATACATCTTCTCCTACAATCTATTTGACCAGATCTGCATTTGCTTCCAATTTAGCCTGAATTGTGTCCCAATCTTCTTCTGTATAAAACTGAGCAGCCTCTTACACTTGAGCCATTCTTTTCTTTTGAGCTTTAGACAATTGTAACTCCTCTTGCAATCTTTTTGCAGTCAATGCATCCTGTCTTTTTAGTTCTTCTCTCCTTGCATTTTCAGCCTCCTCCTAAGCTTATATTCTTGCTATTTCTGCCAAACTAGCCTGCTCTTCTCTGATTTGTTTCTTTGTTCTTTTGGTCTGAGGAGTTTCTTCAAGTACCGCCTTTCCTTCTCTTTGATTAGCACTAACATGTTCACCACCAAAACTAACTTTTCACTAGCAGACTTAATATCTGTGAAACCAGTACTAATATCTTCGAAACTAGTACTAACATCTTCAAAACCAGTACTAACATCTTTGAAACTAGTACTAACATCTTCAAAACCAGTACTAACATCTTCAGCATCCAGTCTCCTCTTTACTCCAGTCTTAACATTTCTCCTCTTGGTCTTGATTTGACTAAGGGCTTCAGCTAGAGTTTCAGCTGCTTCTAAACCTTGAGGACTAATATCTGTTTCTCCTGAAGATTTGCCTTGTTTTGGATTCTCAAAAACTTCTAATACATCTTTTTGTAAATTCCTCCCTTGTTTGGAAGAATTTTCAGCAGCCTCATCTTCTGAATCAGTGAGAACCACTCATCTGCTCTTGACAACCTTTTCCATTTTCTTAACTTTCTTTACCAACTTCACTATTGCATTCCCCATAGTCTGCTTAGTCTGCTTGAGATCCTTCTCCAAGCTTTCAATCCTGGTTATTAATTGTGGGACCCATTGAAAAAGATCATCTACTGACATGTGCCCTATTTCTGCCTCATGAGTATGAGTAGGAGCCTGGGTTTGTAGAATGTCAGATTCTTCTCTAGGTGAAGATGGTTGGTGTTCAGGTGATGGTTGCTCAAAGGGGTGCTCCATGATTTCATGTTCAGGTGTAGTAGAAGGTGATGAAGGTTTAGATGTTGGTTCAGTTACAGGTGTAGGTAGAATGGTGGTGGATTCAGTTGGTGCAGGTTGAAATGTAGGTGGTGGTGGAACTATAGAGGATGATGGTTGAGATTGAGTTCTAGCTTGATCTGCTTGACCTGCATTTTGAGCAACAACATGCAACATAGCAGGCAATAAAGGTCTTGGTACCCCCCTAAAACCCCTTTTCATGTTTCTAAAGATCTTTTTGGTCAAGGCCACAGCCAAATAAGGGCGTTTGCTTTCAGTTTGTATTTCCAAAATCATTTATAGAAAGCGAGGGTACATCAAAAACTTAGTTTTACTTTTCAAATTAGCCACCATTCCATCAAAAATCAATTTTGAAAAGTTATAAACCCTGCCAGTGGAAAGACAAATCAAAGCAGTTGCAATATTGCTACTAAATTGATCCCATCTACCACTTTTAAGGCTTATGCAGTGTAAAATATGATGGACCAAGAATCGCCATTGGGGTGTGAAAAGGGAGTTTCATAATGAGGCCTCTTCGGATGGCGTTTCGACGAGTTGTTGGATTTACGATTTAAAGTGTCCTAACTCCTCGAACGTCATGTCATGACCTCTTTAATTATGATAGCCCGAACGATAGTACGATGTAACAACTATAAGATTATATTCAAGTACTCAGTACTTATACGACCTATGATAATTTAGGTTGCATTCGATCTTTTACGTGACGCATTATCTGCTATATTTGGATTATCTGAACTCAAGGTGAGTTCATAGCCCCACACTTTCTACAAGTTTTACTGATTTACAATTATTTGGGGTGGAAACATGCTTTGTTTTACAAATTGGACGCAAGTAAACATTTTGCATTGATTACATGTTTGCCTAAGTAGCGATAACCCAATTAAGCCCATTATCATGAACTGTCAATTGCATATATGTAGTTGGGAATTACATTATGTGAGCGCGAATGTTATTTAATAGATCTATTCGGGAAACGACCTCCCCGTTCGGGTGACTTGCTATCACCGAGAACGAACGATATAACATGTCGAATTTTAGGGATGTTTTTCGGGTTAAAACATCATTGCGGGCTGAGTAGCAATATTATGCGAACAAGACTGTCGAGCTTCAGTGTCATGAGCTTAGTGTAAATGTAATCTATTTTTGTGAGATCTGCATGTGTTGCATTATCACTAAAAAGTCTTGCGGTCCTACACATTATGATTTTATCAAACCTATGAATTCACCAACATTATTGTTGACGTTTTAAGCAATGTTTTCAGGAGATCAATAGGCATGGGATGCCAGGGATGCATTGGGTTACATTTTGGATTGCACGCTTAAAGATTTAGGTGCATCATATTTTGGGAAATATATTGACAACTTTTGTAATACTCAACAGTGAACAAGTAAAGCTATATGCTTTTGTATTAAGTCTTTCAATTAAATCCAATGTATCATTTTAAACGACTTTTTGTGTCGTTCTTATATATCTTGTGCTGTTGATCTTGAAGTAACACGCCCCGGACCCTTATTCCGCTGCGACCCAATTTGGGGGTGTTACAGATTGGTATCAAGAGCCAAGGTTATAGAGAACCAGGTCAAATGTTTTTGCTGGACTATAACCATTTTCAAACAACAAATTCATACAACGGGGTTGTACACGGGACATACATATGTGCATACATTCATGCATACACTAGTTGATTGCATTAGTGGGACTAGATGCATTCATAATTGATATACGTGTTTATATTATAGTACGTATATTACTATGAGGGTATATTGTATATATACAAAGATGAGTTTGCATTCTTTCGCGCAACTCTACAATTATTATAAAAGGGGGCTTATTTATATAAATAAGGGAATAAATTCTTTGAATCAAGTAATACGATAAAGCTCTGTAGGCCTAAAGCGCGACCTAAACATTAGAGCTATCGAATATGATACCTACCACATTCATTCATGCGATAATGCATACGCGTATTCCACCATACCAAGCCTTAAATAATAATTTATATAAGATAAGCTTTGCTCGTTGCAAGCAGTGTATGTACACATTATCAACGGTTACTACACGTTTTGTTTATATTAAATCCGAGCCACAGAGATTCCATAAGCTTCTGATAATGAGCTATGAGGGACCCATGAAGATCAGCCTCTTTCTGCTGATGCCTCCTACAACCTATCACCAGGCCTACATTGTGACTCGATCCGGAAATAAAAGAGATGAATAAGGAGGACCCGATGGAGGATTCCTGCTGACTAACCTACCGACGGATGGACAATTTTATGATAATGAGTCATCTGATGATGACAACGATGATGATGATGTTAAGAAGGATGAGGAGGACGAGGAGGAGGAGGAGCACCTAGCTCCGGCCGACCCTTCTACTGTACCTACAGATGATCCTGTCCCCTCAAGCTGAGAATAAAGAGGCATTTGAGATTGATAAGTCTACTTCTACATCACCCACCTCTCCACACCATATCATCTTGTCTTTTGAGACCAAATCCCGTATAGTATGGATGTCTATTTAACACCATACTCCACGATCAACATCTACTAAAGGCGGCATTACGGAGTTTTGCTGCTAGCACTACCTTCATCATCAACCACCACAAGAGAAAGTTTGTCTCGCTTTGCCCTAGCAAATCCTAAGTTTGAAACAATCTTTGACTTTATCCTTCTAGGAGTTCTCGTTGTATTTCCTAAAATTTCAGTTGTCGAATGATTCGAAATATCTATCCAACTATCGTATTATGATAATTTTCGTCAGTATTACTTAGTTCCTATTTACTCTTACAAACTACTCTCTCGAATATCATAAAAATTATAACGCTATTTTGACGAAAATGAGCAATGCATCGTTAGTCCTCAATTATACATAGCCTGATCACCTATGTATAATTCAGAAAGTACCATGCCGTGCTGAGAGTAGTCACATCGAAAAACCTATTGTTAAGGGAAACAATTTTCTACTTATATCTGTTTTGTGTGCGAATTCATAGAACGCTTTACTTTAGAAATCAATTAGTACCCTATCAAAACTAAGCAGACCTTCACTCCGTCTTACTATAAAGTTGGCATCATCTTATACCAAATCCTAAGCTGAGAAGCCAAGACACATTACTAGTCGCCCTAAGACAATTTCGCTATCGAATTTGCTCGCCATTAGAGGATTTACTAAATCGCCCATTCGAAATCAACTTAATGCCTGTAGAACTTGGTAGTTTTGATGCTATAATCGGTATGGATTGGTTGGCGAGGTACCAAGCGGTCATTATGTGTGCCGAGAAGATTGTTCGCATCCCCTGGAGAAATAAAACTTTAATCATACACGGTGATGGAAGTACCCAGGGAAATGTGACACGATTAAACACCATTTCGTGCACTAAAGCGCAGAAGTACATGGAAAAAGGATTTCCTATCTTTTTGGCACATGTCACTGCAAAAGAGGTTGAAGACAAGTCGGAGAAGAAGCGACTTGAGGACGTATCAATTGTTCAAGAACTTTCCTAAAAAGAGGTATTCCTGAGGACTTGCCGGGACTTCCTCCGACTCGACAAGTGGAGTTTCAAATTGATTTGGTACCTGGTGGCTGCCACCTGTATCACGTGCACCTTATTGATTGGCGCCTCCCGAATGAATGAGTTTTTCTGAGCAACTGAAAGAGCTGTCCCGCAAGGCTTTATATAGACCACAGTTCCTCACCTTGGGGAGCCCGGTCCTTGTTGTCAAGAAGAAAGACGGATCATTCCGGATGTGCATTGATTACCGGGAACTAAATAAACTAACGGTGAAGAACCGTTATCCGCTCCCAAGAATTGATGACCTGTTTGATCAACTCCAAGGGTCGAGTGTTTACTCAAAAATCGACCTAAGGTCAGGTTATCACCAATTAAGGGTCGTGAATAAGACATTCCGAAAACTGCTTCCAGAACTCGTTACGCCATTACGAATTTCAAGTTATGCCGTTTGGTTTGACAAACGCACCTGCTGTATTCATGGACCTTATGAATCGGGTGTGCAAACCATATCTGGACAAATTCGTAATTGTCTTTATTGATGATATTTTGATCTATTCCAAGAACAAGCAAGAGCACGAAGAGCATCTGAAGATAATATTGGAGTTGTTAAAGAAAGAGGAGTTGTATGCCAAGTTTTCCAAATGTGAATTTTGGATTTCCAAAGTACAGTTCCTCGGTCATGTGATCGATAGTGAAGGAATTCATGTGGATCCAGCCAAGATTGAAGCTATTAAGGATTGGACATCTCCTAAGTCACCAACGGAGATTCGTCAATTTTTAGGTCTTGCTGGATACTATCGAAGATTCATTGAAGGGTTTTCGAAGATCGCCAAACCAATGACTAAGCTTACTCAAAAGAAGGTCAAATTTGTTTGGGGCGATAAGCAAGAAGCAGCTTTTCAACTGTTGAAGCAAAAGTTATGCAGTGCACCAATCCTTGCATTACCTGAAGGAAGCGAAGATTTCATCGCATACTGCGACGCTTCAAAGAAGGGTTTGGGCGCTGTATTGATGCAAAGAGAAAAAGTGATTTCTTATGCATCACGACAGTTGAAGATTCATGAGAAGAACTATACAACGCATGATTTAGAACTTGGAGCTGTGGTGTTCGCTCTCAAGATCTGGAGACATTATTTATATGGAACTAAGTGTACGGTGTTCACCGATCACAAGAGTTTGCAACACATCTTAGATCAAAAAGAGTTGAACATGAGGCAACGCCGATGGTTAGAGTTGCTAAGTGATTACGATTGCGATATTCGTTATCACCCGGGGAAAGCAAATGTCGTTGCTGATGCTTTAAGCAGGAAAGAACGAGAACCGCCGCTAAGAGTTCGAGCATTGGTTATAACTATTAGTTTGGACCTTCCCAAACTGATCTTAAATGCTCAGACCGAAGCGCAAAAACCCGAGAACATTAAGAGTGAAGACGTTGGGGGAATGTTGGTTGAAAATGCTAAATTTCCAGAAGCAATTAGAGAACAAAAGTTGGAACCACGTGCGGATGGAACCCTGTGCCTCAATGGCGAGAGCTGGTTACCGGTTATGCGATTTGCGGACTTTTGACATCCTAAAAAAAAATAAAGAAAAAATAGAAAAAAAAAGAGGTGGGGGGTAGAAAAAGAAAAAAAATAGAGAAACAAAAAAAAAATAATAAAAAAAGAATAAAAAGGGGGAATGTAAAAAAAAAAAAATATATATAAATTTATTTAAAAAAAATTTATATAAAAAAAAAAAAAATCAAAATACTCATCATCCGAGTTTCTGACAAAATGTACCACGACATGCGAACTTTATGGTGGCCCACATGAAAGCCGGACATAGCCACTTAAGTTAACAAGTTGTTTGACCTGTGCTAAGGTCCAGGCCAACATCAAAGTCAACAGATTGTATGGTAACAACCTAAAATACCCGAATGGAAGTGGAACAACAGCACCATGGATATTGTTACAAAGCTCCTAAGACGACTCAAGGCTATTACACAATTTGGGTACATCGTTGACCAGACTCACTAGTCCTGCAATCTTCACACCAATGAGAGAGACTGATCCTTTAGATAAACTTGCAAGATTTACCTAAAGGAGGTGGTCACGAATCACATGGATACCTGTCCTCAATCATTTGGTCGGACCCGAGATTCGCCTCAAATTTCTGGAGGTCACTTCAGAACGCTTTGGGTACAAATTTGGATATGAGTACTGCGTACCATCCACAAACAGACGGGCAAAGCGAGAGGACCATTCAAACTCTCGAGGATATGTTGCGTGCTTGTGCAATCGACTTTGGAAAGGGTTGGGTTAACCATCTGCCATTAGTCGAGTTTTCATAAAACAATAGCTACCACGCTAGCATCAAGGCCGCACCATTCGAAGCACTTTATGGTCGAAAGTGTCGTTCACCTGTTTGTTGGACTGAAGTTGGAGAAGCCCAAATACTCGGTCCAGAATTAATTCAAGAGACCACTGAGAAAATCATTCAGATCAAACAAAGGATGCAAGCTGCTCGTGATCGACAGAAGAGTTATGCTGACTTGAAGCGTAAACCAATGGAATTCCAAGTCGGGGACAAAGTCATGCTTAAGGTCTCGCCTTGGAAAGGGGTTGTACGTTTTGGCAAACGGGGGAAGTTGAACCCTAGGTATGTTGGACCTTTTAAGGTGATAGAAAGAGTTGGAGAAGTTGCTTACAAGCTTGAACTTCCCGAAGAATTGAGCCGAGTTCATAATACGTTTCATGTATCTAATCTGAAAAAGTGTCATGCCGACGAACCATTAGCCGTTCCGTTGGATGGACTTAATTTGGACGACAAACTCCATTTTGTTGAGGAACCGGTAGAAATAGTGGGCCGTGAAGTTAAACGGTTGAAGCGAAGTCGGATTCCATTGGTTAAAGTTCGATGGAACTCCAAGAGAGGTCCTGAGTTCACGTGGGAGCGTGAAGACCAATTCAAGAAGAAATATCCACACCTCTTCACCAAGACCACACCGTCGTCAAGTGCTGCATTGTGAGCCTTGAGGACAAGGCTCGTTTAACGGGGGAAGTCTATAACACCCTGTGTTTTCAAGTCTTTGACGACGTCGATAACTATGCTATTTATTTTTAGTATTGTACGCGTTTGCTTGTAATTTCATGAATTAAGTTTAAATCGCGTAAGCTAAAAATTTAGGCGTTCAAAGTAATCCGCATCAAACAATAAATGTTACATAATCCCCCCCCCGGAAGGGTTATATAATTATTTTAAGGATAATTATTAACTTTGTTCATTTTATTTTTATCGGATACGTAAAGTGTATACGTTTCGCGATAAATTACGTTTAGGCACTCCCGGAACCACAAAAACTTTTCTACGCTTCAACAAATACCCACTTTTATACCCAATACATAAAAGTTACAAAATATATCATCCACATCTTATGTATTACCGAAAATCTTGCATTGTGTACAAGAAATATAACAAAACACTTCCTTTGGTCAAAGTGACACCATACTTCTTTAAATGCATACCATACTTCATCATGTCCTAACCATACTTCATTATTGCAACACCATGCCTACCATACCTTGACTAAGAACCATCACTTACACCATACTTTGACTCCTAGACCATGCTTTGTACTATACTTACATGTATACATAAAGAGAAGTATCACATATGCATAACACTTAACTAGAAAATCAAACACAACCTTCTTTTCCTCTCTATATTGCCACGGCTCAATAAGCCATCTCAAACAAACCATACAAAATTTTTATAACCCATTTACATACACTCTCATATCATATCTAAGATACCTCAAAGTATTTTGAAGCCTTGATTAATTATTTACAAATATTGAAGCAAGAAATCAAGATTTGGGTTTTCTTAAGAAAATAAGGGTTTTCTTAAGTGCAAGCTTTGGTTTTAAGGCTAAACACGGGTTTAGCATTTGTTTCTCATCATCATCATATCTCATAAGGTCTACCTTAAACCTTATTTCTTAGTTTTATGAGTTTTTAAAATATGATATATCTATTTAGTGAAATCACCATTAAATAACTTTGAACATGAAAAAATTATAATTTTTTCTTGTGATTATGATTTTGTACACTTTGTCACATATAATGATATTGGTAATATCATGAAATAAAGAGATATAAAAGTCTGTACAATCTTGGTTTAAGTATAAAAAGTTCATATGTAAAAACTTGTAAATTAAAAGTTACGTAAAGAAATTATGATTTCATGTAAAATAACAACTTGTGATCTTGATGATCTTGGACAAAATGACTTTGATGGGATTATGGACATAATATACATATGATATATGATATATATAAAGTATAAGACTTGTAGTAAAAAGTATAAAAGTGTAAAATAACAAGACAAAGCCAAAAATGAACTTAAGAATGTTAGTAAACATCTGTCCCAAAGTGCCTTAAAAAATATACTTATTTTATGTTTTTAAACGATAATACATTTTTCACACGATTAGAAAAAGGTAAAAACGTGTTAAACGGATTAATAACGAAAAATGTTACGTTAAAAACGAGTTATACGATTAATAAACTAGGTCGATAAGGTAAATTTTTAAAAAACAATTTTATACAATTTTATAAACACAAGTATTAAAAATTTTAATAAATAATACAGACTTTTTAAGATTCCAAAATAATAAGAAATCGTAATTTTTCAATTTATAACGAACAAGTTATGAATTTCGCGATTACGACTATTAATACTTTTGATAAAAACTATTTTATAAAAGTTACTATTCATACAGAAAGTTATATTTTTGTAAACCTCATAAAATTATAGAACTTTCAAAAACGAGAACGTCCTCGAAATAATCACTAAAAACAGAGCTATAACGAATAAAATACGACATTTACGGGTTTACGACAACAAAAACGATTTTATAAAAGTTCTATCTGGTGTGAACAGTAAAAAGTTACTGTACACCAGAGTTTCAAATATCGAAAATGTCAAAATTAATATAACTCGTCCTAATACGAAAAGAATGGCATAAGGAAACGCGAGAATCGGGCCTTAAAACGCAAAGTTATGCTAGTTTTCCTAACGGTAATTATAAACGTATTTAACTTATAAAACACAATTTTTCCAAAACCATTATTGGTATTGAGCTATATAGAATATATGTTGGTTAACAAATACTATATACTAGGGAGTATTTCATAATGAGGCCTCTTCGGATGCGTTTCGACTAGTTGTTGGATTACGATTTACAAGTGTCCTAATCTCCTCGCTACGTCATGTCAGACCTCTTTAATTTGATAGCCGAACGAAGTACAGGTAACACTATAAAGATAAATTCAAGTACTCATGTATTTAACGACCTATGATATTTTAGGTTTGCTATTCGATCTTTTACGGACGCCTTATCTGCTATATTTGGATTATCTGAACACAAGGAAGTTCAAAAGCCCCACACTCTTACAAGTTTTACTGTTTTACAATTATTTGGGGTTGAAAACATGCTTTGCTTTACAAATTGGAACGCAAGAAACATTTTGCATGATTACAATGTTTGCCTAAGTAGCGGAATAACCCAATTTAAGCCCATACATGAACTGTCACTTGCATATATTAGTTGGGAATTACATTATGTAGAGCGCGAATGTTTATTTAATAGATCTATTCGTGAAACGACCTCGCCCGTTCGGTGACTTGCTATCACCGAGAACGAACGATAAAACATGTCGAATTTTAGGAATGGTTTTTTCGGGTTAAAACTCATTGCGGTCTTAGTAGCAATATTATGCGAACAAGACTGTCGAGCTTCAGTAGTCATGAGCTAGGTAAATGTAATCTATTTTTTGGTAGATCTGCATGTGTTGCAATTATCACTAAAAAGTCTTGCGGCCTACACATTATGATTTTATTCTAAACCTATGAATTCACCAATAGATTGTTGACGTTTTAAGTAATTGTTTTTCAGAGATCAATAGGCATGGGATGCCAAGGAAGCAATGGGTTACATTTTGGATTCACTAGCTTAAAGTATATAGGTGCATCAATTTTGGGATAAAGCGATATGCATTTGATAATATAGTCTTTCAATTAAATCCAAATGTATCATTTTTAAACGACTTTTTGTGTCGTTCTTATATATCTTGTGCCGTTGATCTTGAAGTAACACGCCCCGGACCCTTATTCCGCTGCGACCCAATTTGGGGGTGTTACATAATTTGCCATTTAACTATCTTTGCAGGTGCTGGTCCTTGTGGAATTGAACCCATTAGAAACTCTTCTGAAGATGGTTCATCCACTCTTTCCTCCATGTAGGCTTCAACATCCTCCTCAGTGCCAAACTTTGCAAATTCAGGCTTCTTCTGCAATCCTTTCCTTGCCAAAGATTTTCTTTTAGTATATCTTAAAACTGGCTTTTTAATCTCAAATTCCTCTTCTCTCTTCACTGGCTTTTATCCTTCTCTTTAGCAACAGAAACATCCTCCCTTGTATCAGACTTTAGCTTCTTGGAAGATTCTGTTTGAAGCTCTATACTAGTTCTTTTCCTACTCTCTTTCTCTGTATCCATAGGCACAAACTTTCCATGCTTCTCATCAAATACTCAAATTTTTCTTTAAGTTCATCTATAAGCTTCTTTATCTGAGCCAATTTCCATCTACCCTGATTCTTCAAATAAGTGGCCATATACTGTCTTTGCTGAGCCTGAGTCATTGGTTTATCTCTTTTAGCTTTTGCCTTTTGCTCTGCAATAAGTTTTCTTCTCTGACTTATCAAACTCACCATTCTCTGAGCATAATCAGCCTCAGATACATCTTCTTCTGCAATCTCTTTGACCAGATCTGCATTTGCTTCCAATTTAGCCTGAATTGTGTCCTAATCTTCTTCTGTATAAAACTGAGCAGCCTCTTGCACTTGAGCCATTCTTTTCTATTGAGCTTCAGACAACTCTAACTCTTCTTGCAATCTTTTTGCAGCCAATTCATCCTGTCTTTTTAGTTCTTCTCTCCTTGCATTTTTAGCCTCTTCCTCAGTTTGTATTCTTGCTATTTCTGCCAAACTAGCCTGCTCTTCTCTGATTTGTCTCTTTGTTCTTTTGGTTTGAGGAGTCTCTTCAAGTACTGCCTTTCCTTCTCTTTGACTAGAACTAACATGTTCACCACCAGAACTAACTTTTTCACTAGCAGACTTAATATCTGTGAAACCAGTACTAACATCTGTGAAACCAGTACTAACTTCTGTGAAACCAGTACTAACATCTTCAGCATCCAGTCTCCTCCTTACTCCAGTCTTAACATTTCTCCTCTTGGTCTTGATTTGACTAAGGGCTTCAGCTAGAGTTTTAGCTGCTTCTAAACCTTGAGGACTAATATATGTTTCTCTTGAAGATTTGCCTTGTTTGGGAGTCTCAAAAACTTTTGATTCATCTTTTTGTAAATTCCTCCCCTGTTTAGAAGAATTTTCAGTAGCCTCATCTTCTGAATCAGTGAGAACCACTCGTCTGCTCTTAACAACCTTTTCCAGTTTCTTAACTTTCTTCACCAACTTCACTATTGCATTCCCCATAGTCTGGTTAGTCTGCTTGAGATCCTTCTCCAAGCTTTCAATCTTGGTCATTAACTATGGAACCAGTTAAAAAAGATCATCTACTGACATGTGCCCTGTTTCTGCCTCATACGTATAAGTAGGAGCCTGGGTTTGTAGAATGGCAGATTCTTGTCTAGGTGAAGATGGTTGGTGTTCAGGTGATGGTTGCTCAAAGGGGTGCTCCATGGTTTCATGTTCAGGTGCAGGAGAAGGTGATGAAGGTTCAGATGTTGGTTCAGTTACAGGTGTAGGTGGAATGGTGGTGGATTCAGTTGGTACAGGTTGAGATGTAGATGGTGGTGGAACTGTAGAGGATGATGGTTGAGATTGAGTTTCAGCTTGATCTGCTTGACCTGCATTTTGAGCAACAACAGGCAACATAGCAGGCAATAAAGGTCTTGGTACCCCCCTAAAACCCCTTTTCATGTTTCCAAAAATCTTTTTGGTCAAGGCCACAGCCAAATAAGGGTGTTTGCTTTCAGTTTGTATTTCCAAAATCATTTGTAGAAAGCGAGGGTACATCAAAAACTTAGTTTTGCTTTTCAAATTAGCCACCATTCCATCAAAAATCAATTTTGAAAAGTTATAAACCCTGCCAGTGGAAAGACAAATCAAAGCAGTTGCAATATTGCTACCAAATTGATCCCATCCACCACTTTTAGGGCTTATGCAGTGTAAAATATGATGGACCAAGAATCGCCATTGGGGTGTGAAAAAGCTTTTCCAAAAAGTAAAAGAACCATCAGTTGGATACCCCATATTCCCCATTCCCTCAAAAATCTCAGTATTTGGCAACATAGAAATCCCTGAAGCATCTGCTAATTGAAGCTTACTTTGAACAGATGCCTCAGTGATTGTATACTCAAGAGTATCTATGGTTGCTCTTAGTTCTAGAGTCCCATCAGCAAGAGTTGAGGCAGTTGCAGTCTGCCAAAACTGTTTGACTAGGGAGTCATGGATAGTAGGATTGTGAGTCAAGGCATACCTGATATGCGAGCCTTTTAAGAAATCTACTATCTCTGCAAACCCTGCACTTTCTTCAGGTTTCTTTAAGAACCCCACTTGGTTATGCTTGTCGTAGTATTTCATGGAAGCCATTCATTGAAATTGTAGTAAAAAGGTTGTGATTGTTGGTGATTATCAACTGGGTTGGACTCGTTTTGGTAACTTAGTACTGATTGTAGCTGCTAATTGACTTTATATGCGAAAAAAATAATGAATTTCAATTGTCCCTCTGAGAAAATAGGCTCTTTTTAATGAAGAAAACTATTTTAGCTGAGATAAAACAGTAAATATCCAATTTGTATCATTATCCGCTTAAATATCCCCGCAATTTGCTATAACGGTCATATTTAGTGAAAAGTCAAAGTTGTGAGACCAAACAGTACTAACGACTAGTTACCAGTATTAATATTGGACTACCAGACTTAAGTCTGGTCAACCAGTATTAACAATATATTGTCAGAACAACAATTAGCTTACCAGGATAAACTAGTAAAACTACTATGAATTAATATAGACAATACCAGAATTAACTTTTCACAACTTCATCTCATGCGCCAATCTTCATGCAACCCAGTAATAACCTAAAAACCTAAGCCACACAAAATATACACAAAACTTATATCGAAAGCACCCCCCCCCCCCCCCACCCCCCCGCCCCACCCCCCACTATGTTTCTAGATCTAGTATATTTTAATAACTACTAAAAATAAGATAACCTATCATAATTAATTCTACTAACTAGTATTACTAGGTTACAAACTATACATTTAATCCTCCCCTTAAATGTAGCTATGGATTTATCATACCAATATTAACCACTAAGAAATGAACCCTTGGTCCATCAAAAGCTTTGGTCAATAGGTCAGCTACATGAAGTCGTGTAATTTTCTCCACCCTAATGACTTCTCTCATAAAATATCGTATAAAGTGTGTCTGATCTCTATGGCTTTTGTCTTGGAGTGATCACCGGATTCTCACATGCAGATCTGTGCTTTCGATTAACAATGTGAATTTTGGTATTCATGAAATTGAAACCATAATCCAACATTTGATTCTGAATCCACAATACTTGTCCACAGCAACTTGCAGCAGCTACATATTCAGCTTCTGTTGTAGAGGTAGCCATTATGGTTTGTTTCTTGCATTGCCATGAAATTAATCTGCTTCTAAGAAATTGACACCCACCAGTTATGGATTTCCTGTCAAGGTTTGCCCCAGCATAGTCACTATCTGAGTAAGCTTCTAGGTCAAAAGATGATTCTCTAGGATACCATAAGCCCAAATTGGGTTTGCCCTTAAGGTACTTAAAGATTCTCTTCACAGCATTAAGGTGTGAAGTCTTAGGAGTAACCTAAAAACGAGAACAAGCACATACTGCAAACATTATATCAGGCCTAGAGGCAGTTAAATACATGAGAGAACCTATCATGGATCTGTATAAGTGTACATCAACTTCATCAGCTTCCTCATCTTTTGTCAATTCCATCTTGGTCTCCATTAGGGTTATTGCAGTTTTCACACTTGCAAGGTTAAACTTTTTCAGCATGTCTGCAACATACTTGTCTTGAGAAATAAAATTCCATCTGTCTTTTGCTTGACTTGCAATCCAAGGAAGAAATATGAAGTTCCCCAGAGAACATCATTTAAAATCTGCCTTTTATCAAATGCCCTCAAATTCATCACACCAAGACTTCAGTAGAGCCAAAAATGATATCAACTTGACATACACTTGAACCACATGATACTTTCTTGTCCCTTCTTATAACAAAGTCTTGTCAATCGTACCCCTTTTGTATCCATGCTTCTCTAGAAATGTTGATAGAGTAGCATACCAAGCTCTAAGAGCTTGATGTAATCCATATAAAGCTTTGACAACCTTATAAACCTTCTTAGGATGATCAGGATCAATACAAACCAGGAGTGAGAAACATATACCCTTCCATCACCAGTGCCATACAGAAATGCACTTTTTATATCCATTTGGTATAGCTATTAACCCCATGAAATGAGGCAAAGGCAAAAAACCACCTGATACTCTATTCTTGCCACAGGAGCAAAAACCTCATCATAGTCAATACCATCTTCCTGTCTGTGACCTTGGGCCACTAGTCTTGCCTTATTTCTGACAACTACTCCTCTTTCATCCCTTTTGTTTCTGTAAACCCATTTAGTTCCAATCACCTTTACTCCATGAGGTAGATCTACTATAATCCATACATGTTGCAACCTAAACTGTAATAACTCCTCTTGCATAGCTTCAACCCAACTGTCATCTTTTAGAGCTTCAGAAATCTTTTTAGGTTCCTCCTGAGATAAGAAGCAGGCAAACAAACAATGCTGTTGATCTTTGTGATTGTTCCTTTGCTGCTTTTGAACATAACTTACAAGTGCATGTGCTCCTGAATGTTGCTGCACTCTGCTTCTAGTTTGCACAGATGACTTAGGATCACCCAGTATTTGACTTTGTGGGTGAATGTTGTGTATCCTAAGAGTAGGAATGGGACTAACAGCTACTTCTGTTGGTAAGTTGTTGAAATCATAGACCATACCCTCGTCATCATAAGAAGCCTCATCAAAAATCCCTTTCTGAGGTTTGTTAAAGATTGTGAGCTCTGGCATATCTGAATCATCTTGATCAGCAGGTTGAGTATTATCTTGTCCACTACCAGAATTAACTGAGTTAGTACTGGTAGCTTTGTTCTTAGATACTTCCCTTAAATGCTTTTGAGCAAGTTCATCCAATTATCTTCTAAAAGCTATAATTTCAGGAGTATCCTCTGAAATGCTAGTAGAATAAGCCTTTCATTCTCTTGTGTTTTAAGGTTTTGAAGCTCTGTCAAAAACTCCTCTGCCTTTGAATTAGTAGAAGACTTCCTTGGTCCAACTTTTGCTGCAGTATGCTTGACTGCTGTAGGCACAACAATAAGCTCCTCATCCTCATCTTCTTCCTCAGAAGCATTTGCATTAGGAGTTTGTAGTGTACCTGCACTGTTAGTCACTTCTGAAGTACCTGCATGTGGGTTAGTTTGATTCTCCAAAGACACAGGAATATAGTTCATAGAATCAGTTAGATAATCAATATCAAACATCCATCTATAACCTAC
>BQNB010126284.1:0-15095 GCA_026074375.1 Tanacetum coccineum
ACACTCAGGACATTTGGAGGCCCAAACCCAACAAAGGATCCTGACACCTAACCAAACCCGACACGAATTTTGTACTAACACAAAACAATGACACTAGATCAAACAACAATAGTGCTCAACACATAATGATAGATTGATAGATCAACATTAATACGGACTAGCTTAGTATAATAGTTGACAACTCGCAAGATATTAAAAATGAGTACCAGTAACAAAATTAAAGTTGTAAAACTATAATAAAACTTTGCACCCATTTTACAGTAAGATTGTAAAAATAATAAATTCATAAAATAAATAACACCACATGTCGTGATTAGTGCAGTTATCATGCTACTGTGACTAAATTCATGAAAAAAAATTATGGTAAGTAGGTTGAAGGTATGCAACGTCCATAAAAAAATGAGGCTATAATTGTAATTTAACACCTGCATATGATGGTAGTGACTCACTTTCCCTTCTTAATCCTCCCATTTTTGGAAGGAACATATATACACAAAAAAAGTCCATAACTTCCCTCCCTCATCCCTTCCCATCCCCCACCTTTCTATCCTAAAAAAACTCAAAAACATCAATATTTGTAATTTATCTTTCCATCCCTTACCTTTCCATCTAGAAAAAAACACAAGAACTTAATAACTATAGTATATGCATCGATAGTGATATTTTTGGATACTTCCACTTCCCTCTCTTCTACCTACCTTCTTTTTAGATCGTTGTGACGGTATGTGAGTTTTCGGTTCTTTCTTTTCAGCTGACTAAAACACACACACAATCACTCGATTATGTTACACTCACAATGACTCATACTGATATTTACTATTCAAGATGTTTAAAAGGGTATCTAAATTAATGATATTTTTATGATTTAGTGTAGGTTTTTGCAAAAGTTAACATGTGCAATGAATGGTGGGAGATGACAACCTGCATCTGATCGACTTGCAAAAAGTGGTTGGCAGGTACCTTTTTTCTTTGCTAAATTAGGGTTTTTACACAAACCTCTACTATGCTCAAAATCGCTTTCCTAAAACCGTCCACCGATTTATAAGTAAGTTATTATGTTCTTTATTATTTATTTGAGTTTATTGTATATATGAATTTTGCTTTTGATGTTGCTTTATCTTTATTGTAAATTAAGTCATAGAGTGTTGGTGAGTATTTTTTTATTGAGTTTTGATATGTTCTTTGCTATTGAAATCGTTTATTATGATGTGGCTTGGGTTTATAATTTAATATTAGTGACTGACTGATTGGTTTTATTTTGATTTCTGGATGGTTCTAGGAATGAAGGATGGGAAGAAGAAGACGTCGACATTTGTAAACGAGCTTAGTTTCAGAGGTCAGGTTTCTTCAGTTATACTAATTTTGACTCAAGTATTCTTTCCTCTAATTATATATATATATATATACTATTTGCATAACCCGCCCGACGGGCGGGTTTGCTTCAGGCATTTTTTTAGAGAAAATGTTTGTGTTAGTTTGGCTTATTAATTGCGAGTGTTCAGTTTAGTTGGCCATGAATGGATCCAAATGGTTTAGTTAGGTCCGAGTTGGTGTGCTTTAGCGTGGTCCATATTAAACAGTTCAGTTAGGTCTAGGTCGGTCTGTTTTGGTCCGGTCAATATCGTTTCATTACATTTTAAAAAAACGGTTTAGTTTAAGTGTGTAACTATTAAATTTTTAACACAACTTTATTGACTTTTTAAAAACTGTTAGCCTCAATTTATTGAGTCGAACAAGGAAGTTCGGTCACTCTACGATGGAGCTTCGGTCTTTAATTAGTTAATGTTGTAATAGGATAATATCGGGAATCGGGCTCGATAGATAATCTAATATTGTATATGTTTTGGGTTTAATCCTAAGCAAAACCCGAGCCCGGGTCCTAGTTAAATATCCCGCGCGTACCTTTAACGTGATGGGGTATATAAGCTTTTTCTTATTTAGAAAAAGTAAGTTGTTTATTTTTCTAATAATTCCATTTCTCTTTTCTCTCATATCTCTCTCTCTCCTCTTTCTCTCTCTAGAACAACTCACCTCTCTTTCTAGTTCCGATTTCGTGATCGATTGTATGAAGTGAAGTGATATCGGGATCCTACAATTGGCATTAGAGCTTCAAGGGTGGATTCGTGTTTGATTTGTGTGGTTATATATCAAATTCATGGCTCATTTTGGTCCTAAATACCCCACGGCTCAAAATTCATTTTTGGGCTTGATTGGCTGGTTAATCGTGGTGTTTTTCGAAAAGCATGTTACTCCTACAAGTGATCCTCAAGCCTCAAGATCAAAAACGAAGATATAAGGTTCAAATTTTATTGTGTGTTCTTTCATGGAGGGTTGCTACATATTGGACGATTAACAAGGAAATACGAGTTTATGTGTGTCTAATATTGATATACACACTTAATATTGTATGTTCTAGCCTTTGTTCGTGGTTAATAAGCTCATTTAGTGAAAATTTGCAAAATTCGTACTTGGCATTCTTCGTGGCGGTTTGACAGGAAAGAGACAAGATCCACGTTTTAAGGAAGTTGTCAGGCGGCGAGTTGCCACATAGCCGCGAGTTTGTCATTAAGGTTTAGCACGGATTGCTATTTAATTCAGGAGGCGAGTTACTATAAAAAGTTAGGCGGCGAGTTGCTAAACGGCGAGTTGCTAAACGGCGAGTTGCTAAACGGCGAGTTGCTAAACAGCGAGTTGCTAACAGCGAGTTGCTAAACAGCGAGTTACCAAACAGCGATTTGAGTATTTTATTAGGGCAGCGAGTTGTCAAAAGAAGCAGCGGTTTGATTATTCTATTACACGGCGGTTTGCTTACACTAGCAGCGGTTTGATAAAAAAAAAGTATCCAGACGACACTTCTTTTTAGCGACACTTTTTTACGGAAAAAGTTGAGTCATATGTAATTTTTTATATAGCCTTTTTAACTTATTTTTACATCAAATTTAAATTTTGGTAATAGCGTAAAATTTTTTCGGTCGACACCTCTTTAGCGACACTTTTTTCGGGAAAAAAATTAAATAAAATAAAAAAATTTCTATAGCCTTTTTAGCTTATTTTTACACCAAATTTAGATTTTGGTAATAAGGTAAAATTTATTTTTTTCATAATCCAACTGCGCCGAATTCCAAACAAATCATCAAACCAAAAACCAAAACCATCGAGAAGGACTTAAACTGCACAAATCATTCACAACAAACAAACCATTAACTACCAACGATCATTCATTCACGGTTATCTAGTGATCTTGTAAAATCCCGTTAATCATTTGTCGGTTTTGATCATAGACGAGTAAAATCCCGTGAACGTGAATTGCATACAACCACAATTTCAATCACATCATATCCACTTAAGATCCAACAAAATCTTTCACACTTCATAATTAATAACCATTCATTCATCATGTCTACTCCAGTCAACACATCCTCGACAGATAGTCAAATGCATAATAATATCATGGCAGCTGGTTCGAAAGATCGTCCACCAATGCTTGGACCAGGAAGATATTCACAATGGAGATCACGTTTTCTACGGTACATTGACACAAAACCAAATGGTGGCGGACTGAAAAAATGCATACTAAATGGTCCCTACGTGCCAACAAGTGTACTTATTCAAGCTGTTCCAGAAGCTGAAGGTCGTCCTGCAGTTCAACAACATACAGCAATTGAAACTGTATTAAACATGACTCCAGAGAACAAAGAACAACATTCATCTGAAAAAGGAAGCAATTTCTTGCTTTTAACTGGTATTGAGATGAAATTCTATTCAACTGTTGATGCATGCAACACAGCAATTGAAATTGGATAGCCATTGGAAGCTACA
The DNA here is from genome assembly GCA_026074375.1 of Tanacetum coccineum. Classification (NCBI taxonomy): domain Eukaryota; kingdom Viridiplantae; phylum Streptophyta; class Magnoliopsida; order Asterales; family Asteraceae; genus Tanacetum; species Tanacetum coccineum. The sequence goes on from BQNB010126284.1 coordinate 3,820, forward strand.
ACAGGGTGAATCGTTGAACCGTACAAGAGATGTAAAAAACCATCTGTTCTGGTAATTTGGTAAGTTTTACTTCTCGCAGATGGAGAATCCATGGAGTCGTATTACTCATGGTTTTACAAATTGATGAATGAGTTGACAAGGAACAACTTGCAAGTTATAACAATGCAAGTGAATGTTCAATTTCTTCAACAGCTTCAACCAGAATGGTTCAAGATTTTGTGGACGATTGTCAAGCAAGCAGAAAAGATAGACACCGTCTCATATCACAGACTGTTTGACATTCTGAAGCAGTTTCAACTGGAGGTTAATGATATCCGTTCTGAGAGAATAGCCAAAAGTGCAAATCCATTAGCACTCATTGCGGCTGCTCAACCATATTCAGATAATTACTATCAAGCACCAAAACCTCAAAGATCAAATGAACATCACTTCCACAAGACAAAGTGCATCAACCAACACAAAGGCAAAGATGTCGCAAACCGATTACACCTCAATCCTGAAGTCTTCTCTGAGAAGACAAGTGACCTGAACAAGCACATCGGTACTAAGGAAATGCAAAAGAATTTTGGCACTCCTTGCCATAATAATTTCAAGAAGCTCTACAAACCTACCAACAACAACCTCGAACTTCTTCAAACTCCATGAACAAGACTGAAGATACCACACCAAGGTATAACAATGACAATCAGTCAAAGCAGTTTGGGAATCAAAGGACAATGACAATTGCTGGGGCTAGGGAAACAGTAGGCAGTCAGGTAGTGCAACAGACTGGGATACAGTGCTTTAACTGCAAGGGATATGGGCACTATGCAAAGAATACAGGAAGCCAAAGCAGGTTAAAGACTACGCGTATCACAAGGAAAAGATGATGATGTGCAACAGAAGCTTGAACAAGTGTTCCACAGCAAGCGAGCAAGCTGATTGGCTAGAGGACACGGATGAAGAAATTGATGAACAGGAATTGGAAGCACATTACAGCTACATGGCAAAGATTCAGGAGGTCTCACCTGAAGAATCCAGTTCTACTGGTCAGCCCCATTTGGAACAGGTACAAAAAACATGATGAAGTAATGTGTATGACAAATGATGAGACGACATTCTGAGCAACCTGAATCCATTAACGACACATATGTTTTGAAGAAGGATGATAGCAATGTCACTCCTGATTCATCAAATATATGTACTAATGATAATCAGGTTGATCAAAATGCTGCAGAATGTGTTGATGAGCGTGATGCGCTTGCTAATTTAATTGCTAATTTAACTCTTGATACGGAGGAAAACAAAACGATTTTAAAGCAATTAAAGAAAGCAAACGCATCATTGACTCAAGAATTGGAAAAGTGCAAAACTAACCTTGATGAAACCAATAGTGCTTTGGGGGAGGCTATTAGTTGTCGGGATAGTTGTTTGATTGCACTTCAGAACAAACAGAATGAGTTTGAGAAGTACAAAGCCTTTAATGACCGGACGATTGATTATGAAATTCTTCAAACAAAGTTAAATGAAACTCTAGGACTATTAGCTCTAAAAGACATTGAAATTAAAGAAGGTTTGAAAACTAAAGCCTATGAAATTTCAGTTCTCAATCAGAAACACGATGAGTTAGTCAAAAAGAGTCTTTTAACAAAGTCACAACTGGAAGGTTATCTCAAAGAGAACACAAAGGTCATTTCGGATTTAAAGGTTAAGGAAGATAAAGATATTGACAAGATGATTGAAATGGACAAACAATTAAAGTTTTTGAATGAAATTGTTTATACTCCGAATCAGGTCAATTCGGGCCAATCCCTATGTTTAGCACCTAAATTGTCGACATAAAGAAGGTAGAACCAACCTTTGCTAATCCAAGGTACCTCAAGAAAGCTCAATCTGAAAAGCCCTGTTTGTATGAGATCCCATATGATACTTCTGATCCTGCAAACAGATTTGCCCCTGAAAGGGAAGAGACCATGACTCTTGATAACGAGAGTAGATCAAAATTGAATAAAGATTATGTTAAACCATATGATTACACTAATCAGAATAGTCTTTATGAAATTTTTAAAGGACCCTCACTGGAGTATCTTTATCAGTTGGAACGCGCAAAAGAAGTTAGGAAGACAATGTGGAGAAAACCGTTTGTAGAACATAACCAAACATTCCAAAAAACGTGCCTTTCTACCCGTTTCAAAATCCATTAGTAAAAGTAGACATCAGTTTTTAACGAAATGACATTTAACATCAATCAATTTAGGGAAATTGTTGATCAAACTTGGTTTAAACAAACTATGAATGATTTTTCGCGTACCAACTGCTCATGATATAGAACTTTTGATAAAAACCTTACTAATGCCTCTTTCCATAAATCACAAAATGATAGCTTTCGTTTGAAACATGACCTTAAACGGAAATGCATGAAGATTTTGAGTACGTTAAATCCCTTGAAAAAGAGATTGACGAACTTGAATCTGAGAAGGCTGATTTTTCAAATATGTATGATCTACTTCTTGAAGAGTGTGTGTCTAAAGATGTTATATGTTCATATTTGCATTCTTTGTCTGAATTAAATGCTCATACTGAATTGCAATGCATGTATCTTCATAAAGTCAAAGAATGTGAATGTCTTGCACAAAAGCTGTCGAAACAAACTGAATCTGTTAATAACGAAGTTCATAATAAGCTTTTAAAGAGTTTTGCTAAACTTGAAAAACACTCGATTTCTCTTGAACTTTCTTTACAACATTGTAAAGAACAGATGAAAAACAACCCAGTTTGCAAAGAAAATGCTTCAAATGTATTTCGAAAAGAACGTGAACAATATCATGAAATACAAGATTTGAAAGCTCAAATGCAAGACAAGAACATGGTGATAAATGAGTTAAAGAAACTCATTCTGGTAACAAAAGGAAAGTCTGTGGAAACTCAGTTTGATAAACCATCTGTTGTTCGACAACCAAATTAGCTCACCCCCGGAAAAATTCCAAAAACCACATTTTTTAGAAAACCACTCCTTTTCAATTCTCCGAAATGAGAAGTTTTCCAAATGAAACAGTCGGTTAATAAAACTAATGTGTCGGATGGTTTGTTTAAACAAGTCACTCAACAGAATTTGCCTCAGAATAGAAAACAAGCAGAAATACACTCGAATGTGCTTAAACCAGGAATGTATAGAATTGCCACTACCACAACACAAAACAGAGAACCGCAGTTGCCTCATGCTTCTAGGAATACTAATCCTCACGTGTCTAAATCTTCAGGAGTAAATCACACTACTAGTGTTAGCAGACCACAGCTTAGTGCTATCAAGTTAAAGATAAGGCCGTGCCAAACAATAGTCAAGTGAAGTTTAAAAAGAAGGAAGTAGAAGACCATCATAGGATTTCTAATATTTCTAAGAAAACAAAGTCTATAACTGCGTGTAATGACAGTTCAAATTCCAGAACTTCGAATGTGAATGCTGTTTGTGCTGAATGTGGAAAATGTGTGTTTAATTCTAATCATGATGCTTGTGTTTCTAGATACTTGAAAGACGTGAACGCTAGAACTAAGAAGCCTAAGGTAGTGCCTATTAGTGCTAGTAAACCCAAGAGAAAAGCGAACAAATCTGTTGCAACACCCCATAAGAAAATAGTTGCATCAGATACCACTATTCAGAAATCCAAGAGTTACCATAAGGAGTTGTATGAGAATACAAATCAGGAATGGAAATGGTGGATAGCTAAGAGATGTCCATCAGGATATAAATGGACACAAAAGCCTCTTAGGACCAAAAAGATATGGATGCCTAAAATCAGGAAAGAGGATGTATCAACAAGTATTAGTCCCACTATAGACATTGTCTCTAGGATTACTAATGTCCTTTAAGATATCAAAATGCCTTAGTATCCAATTTGTCCAATGTTCCATCGTCCTCTAATTCTCTTGCAGATTGTACAACTCATCCTATTCATTGTTGACTCTGGATGCACAAAGCACATGACGGGCAATCTCAAGCTGTTGTGTAATTTTGTGGAGAAATTTCTGGGTACTGTTCGTTTTGGAAATGATCAATTTGCTCCAATTCTTGGTTATGGAGATCTGAATCAAGGAAATGTCATGATCAAACGGGTTTATTACGTCGAAGGCCTCATCACAATCTTTCCGTTGTCAATTCGGTGATGCGGATTTGGAGGTTGCTTTCAGGAAATCTACTTGTTTTTGTGAGAGAACTTCAGGGAAAAATGATTTACGTAACTGGTAATCTGGTGGATACTGATCTCTACACAATTTCTCATCAAGAAACAACTTCATCACTCCGATCTGTTATTCATGGCTAAACCTTCACCAACTCAAGCATGGTTATGGCATCCGAAAGACTTACTCATCTTAACTTATGATTACATCACCTTTCTATCAAAGAAAGGATTATTGTGACAGGCTTACCTAAGTGACATATGTCAAGGATCAACTTGTTCGTCTTGAAAATGAGTAACAGTAAAAAGAAGCCATTTAAGTCAAAAGCTGTTTCCAAGTTCCAAAGGAAAGGCTGAATTTGCCTTCACATGACTTGAGTGGTCCAGATGCGGGTTCGCAACATAATAATTTGGAAGAATCTATTCTGGTGATTGTTGATGACTAATCGAAGATACACTTGGACCTCTTTTTCTAAGAACCAAGGATGACACACCAGAAGATTCTCAAAGACTTTTCTCACGATGATCAACGCATCTTCAAGCTCTCGTAATTACTGTCCGTACTGACAGAGGCACAGAGTACTTGAACACGCACCGTATGATAGAGCATAAAAAGTATCTCCCATGCTTATTTCAAAGAAGAAGGCATTGAACATCAGACTTCCACTCCTCGAACACCTTAACAGAACGGCGTTGTCGAAAGACGAACCGTAACACTTGTTGAGCTGCACGAACGATTCTTTCAGCTTCTAAGCTTTCCATTATCATTTTCTGGGCTGAAGCAGTTGCAACCGCATGCTATACTCAGAACAGATCAATCATCATATCGACTCATGGAAAGACGGCATATCACATCATTAATGACAGGAAACCTTCAATAAAACATCTTCACATCTTTGGTTGCATTTGTTACATAACTAGAGATGGGGAAAATCTGGATAAGATGAAAGAAAAAGGGGATCCATGTGTCATGGTGGGATATTCTACTCAGTCGAAGATGATATCGTGTTTACAACAAGAGGAACACACTTTAATATTTGAGTCTATTCATATCAAGTTTGATGAAATCAAAGAACAAGAAGTCTGATCACAACAGTTCCGACCTCGCCACCACAAAGACATGAGATGTCTTTGAAAATGTCTCTGCAGGCTCGTTCCTCAGGACAAAAGGCGTCCAGATAATGACAACTTCTGACCCCGTGCCCCCAAGACAAAATGTTGTTCCTACAGCAGAAAAGACAGATTCGTCACAACAAGGGTTAGAATTTCTCTTCAGTCCTTTACTTGAAGAATATTACAATCCAACACACGGTCTCGCTGAGGAAAACAACAATGATCAAGCCGAAATGCCATCGGTTCACCAAGTAATTATTTCAATCCTTTTTGTACACGGGTAACAAGAATTGTGAGTCTTTCAGTACAAGAAATTGGTGAGTCTACCCACTCAACATTGATAATACGAAAGTGCATTCATTACAACATAAAGTCATGATAACCGATGGGGACCAGAGAATCATCATTAGAACAAGTTCGTTGAAATCCAACCCTGCCAGTTCAAACAAGACGACAGCTTGCCCACAGATCTTGAAATGTGTATGTTCGCGCTCACGGTGAGTATTGTTGAACCGAAGAACATTAAGGAGGCAATGGTTGATTCTGCATGGATCGAAGCAATGCAAGATGAACTTCATCAGTTCGACAGACTAAAAGTCCTGAGGGGAAAAAAAAAAAAAGTGGGGGGGGGAACTAGTCGACAAACATTTGGCAATATATTATAAAGCTAAAGATGGTTTATGGAAGAACAAGAAGGATGAAGATCAACTGTAATCGTGAACAAAGCACGACTTGTATCTAAAGGTATGCTCAGTAAGAGGGTATGATTTTGAAAAAACAATTGCACCAGTTGCTCGCTTGTGAAGCAGTTCGGATTTCGTTGCTAACGCAGCACACAAGTCTTTTTCCAATCTATCAATGGACGTAAAAACGCATTTCTTAATGGTCCACTGAAGGGGGAGGTATTAATGATGCTCAACCAGACGGGTTCGTGATCCAGATCATCCAGAAAAAGGTCTACCTTCAGAGAAGCTGATGTATGGAATTAAAACAAACTCCAAGAGCCTTGTACGATGAACATCAAACTTCCAGATGTCAAAGGCTTTACTAAAGGTACAATTGACCCAACTTTATTCAAGATAAAATACGGGGAGGATATTCTACTTGTGCAGATTTACGTTGATGACATAATTTTTGGGTCTACAAACCCTAAATATTCAAAAAGATTTGAAAAGTTAATGCACATTAGATTTAAAAGTCTATTAATGGGGGGAATGAAATTCTTTTTAGGACTTCAGATCCACCAATCCCCAAGAGGTATCTTTATCAATCAGGCCAAGTACGCTTTAGAAATTCAGAAAAAGCATAATATGGAATAATTGTCACTCCCATTGGTACAACCATTGGCTACTAAACCAAACTATATGTAAATTGAGTAGAGAACCCGTAGACCAATCTGATTATCGTAGTAAAATCGGGTCACTCATGTACTTGACATCTAGTAGACCAGACATAGTGCAAGCAGTATGTTATTGTGCACGTTATCAAGCACGACCAACACAAAAGCACCTCAAAGAGGTTAAAAGAATCTTTAAATACCTAAAGGGTACCATTAACATGGGACTCTGGTATCCAAGGGACTCTGGCTTTGAACTAACAGCATTTTTAGACGCTGATCATGATGGATTGCATTGATCCGGAAAAGGCACTTCTGGAGGGATACCATTCCATGGTGATATGCTAGTAAGTATGGATGTCAAAGAAACAAAATTGCACTGCAATGTCTTCAGCAGAGGGCAGGTACGTGGCGTTATCTACAATATGTGCTCAGTAATGTGGATAGGTAACACCGCATTCAAGATTATGGCTTCAACTACAACAAAATACCGTTGTACTGCGACTCTCAGTCAGCCATAGCAATATCATGCAACCCCGTACAACATTCACGGACAAAGCACATCCATACTCGGTATCATTTCATAAAGGAACAGGTTGAAAATGGTATAATTGAATTATATTTTGTCAGAACTGAATACCAATTAGCTGACATGTTTACGAAAGCCCTTCCTGAGGATCGGTTTAAGTATCTTGTCAGAAGGATTGGTATGAGATGTTTGACTCTAGCTGATCTGGAGGTTCTGACAAATGAGACTGCTTGATATCATCATCAAACATCACCATGTACATATTTTTGAGAAAAGCAAAATACAAAAATATAAAACTTCAAAAAGAAAATACAAAATCAGAAAATTTCCAAAAAGATTCTTCTCGACATGTCTCTTGGAATCGATAACATTTACGTGCTTAGAAATGTCGATTAACATTGACACGGGTGTGTAAATGAAGTTCGAGCGAGAGTTGCAAATAGTTTCAAAACATGTCATTTCTAATTTTCTAGATGGCTTATGTGCAAATGTCAGTACATAACCCGGACTTCAAATAAAGGAAGGTTTATAACTTATCCTCCCAACGAGAAAATTAACATTTCTCGGTCTTGAGCTGTTCTTACAAGACATTCAATGTTTTTAGCTCAAGAAAAAGGATAGTGTACGTTTAAGTGCGCTTACCCTTACCGTTAGAAGAGAAGTCCTCTAACATCTGGTTTTTCAAAAAGTTGAACACAATTTTTCAAGAATTTCTCGATGACAATTCATAATCTTTCAAAATTGTGTGTTCAACACTCCATCCCTCACAATGTTTTCAAAAGACAACAATTTCTCAATTGGTCCTATTTTTGAGGGGGAGTTTTTCGAAAAACAACGTTTTAATGTTCTTGGATACATCAACAACGACAACTCTTATGTATTCAAAACATTATCAAAATGTTCCAAACCATTCATGCTGATAATATTTTCTCCCCAATAATTTTCAAGACATTTTTAAATCACAAGGTATTTCAAAAACTAAGTGTTTATTATTTAAAATAAGGGGAGAAAATGTAATTAAAATATGATCTATTCGACTTTTCTATTCTTTTGGCATTTTCTGGCTTTTATTTGGCAAAATCCCGGGTATTTAATATATACAATTAAGCATTTATCAAGTCATAAGGTGGTTAGGTTAGGAATCAATCCTATGATCCAACCAGAACCGGAGGATCTACCCAAGGATAATCCAAAGTTAGAAATAGCAGTCCTTAGGTATGATTGGAGATGAATGTAAATGGGAATAATGCCGACTAAGATTGAGCTAACACTAGAACAATCAACAAGGTGTTAGTAATGACGTCTTGGTAAGCATTGAAGGCGTTGAAGAATTAAAAAGATGTGTATGGATAAAGGGTCTAAAGAAAGTAGCCCTCCACACAACTTAAGGCAGAAACCGGGTCAATACATATGCTATCAGAATCACAAGTTGATTGCTGACATTGAAAACGACATCATGGACCCAGTGATGCAATGCACAACCCTTTCCAACCATTCGGGTCACGGAGATACACACGTTATCTATTGACATCTCATTCCGAGATTGTTGATATTGAATAGGTGGCAATATGCTCCAGCCTCCGAGTACTAAAACCAAAATGCACTAATCGAGTCTAGAGCTAAGAGATCAATAAAAATCTCGTTAGGACACATTCCATTTCAAACACTTGTTGAACATCATCAGGTTCACAAGCTGTTATCAACGATCCTACCAATATCATTGTGATAATAGCCAAGAACATCCGAGGATACTAATGTATCACAATGAAGAAATGGAAAATCCTGCTGAGCCAGCATCCAAACAAGCTCTTGGTAGTGACATTGTGAATTCTACATGAATCAAACTAGTGACAACTTATATCGATAAGGTCCTGTAAATGAATTAGACGTGTTGATGAATTTTGATAAAAACATGACACTCTCGATGTGTTACAAAAACTCTTTAACGAGTGACACGTCGATTGATTTTCAAATCAATTTTCTCGTTTATCACTAACGTAAACCTGCAGGTCAAACGGTGGTAACGGCAACCTCAATCCCATTCAAATCTCAATCTACGAAGACATACTATCAAGACAGCTCAAGATTTAAAGACAAAGACTTCCGCATAACTCTGATTTGAAGCCATTCAAGATAATGCAAAAGTATGAGCATGTGGTCAAGACATAAGTATCGCAAGATGGCATAGACAGATAAAGACAATGACAAAGGCTCCAAAAGTCAAGATCACACAGCATGAAGGAACAAGCTACAAGATTACAACGAAGACAAAACCAGGAAACACTCGCGCTTAAACGACAAAAGCAATCTCACAGATCACATAAGGAGAAGTCTTCAATGAACACATTCGGGGGAAAGTTAGCCTCAATTTATTGAGTCCAATAAAGAAGCTCGTTCCCCGGTGTTCAAGACCTCCACATCGGGGGAGATTGTTTAGCCTCAATTTATTGAGTCTAACAAGAAATTTTGGTCACACAACGATGTAGCTTCGGTCTTTATCACAATTGGACACAAAAGCACACATTTTCTATTCTTTTGGCATTTTTTTGACTTTTATTAGGCAAAATCCCGGGTAATTTACATATACAATTAAGCAAATATCAGTCCTAGTTAAATATCCCGCGCGTCACTTTTAAGTGTCGGGGTATATAAGGAACTTTTCCACTTGGAAAAGTTAGTTGTTGAGAGTTGTTCATTTTCTAAATAATATCTTTTTCCAAAAACTCTCCCATCTCTCTTCTTTCTCTCTCTAAAAGATCAACTCACTCTCTTTCTCTTTTCTAGTTCGATTCGTGTATGTTTCTCTTTCTCTCTTCTTTCTCTCTCTATAACGTGGCTTGTGCTTGGTCAAGTATCTTTTGATGACATTGCAGAGTCGGAGATATACACGTCATGGGCCTGTCAGGCTTACGTCATGAAACACCGTATCATTTGGGCTTCTTATCGCCTTATAAATAGCCTCTTTCTTTCTCATTTTACTTTTACCTGTTCCGAAGCAAAAAACACACATACATCATCCAGAGATAGCATCCTTGTTCCACTGCTACCACGTCTCCTTTGGGCTTTACCCATGATTTACTTACCAGTATGATGTGGTAGTCAGATTCAAACCTAAAACATCTTAATAAAACAAACACACCATAAGTTTTGTCTTTTTTCAAAAAAAAACAAAGAAAATGAAAATAGCACTTTTTTTTCAAAATTTAAAGTTTTTGATTAATTTTCTGAAAAAGACAAAACTTGGTCGCACAAAAAATATCAACAAGCCGTCGGTCGAGCAAAACTTGTGCCGAGCAAGAAGCATCCATCATGGGTCCCAATTTTCAAATAAGACAAAACTGATTTATCAAACATCACATCGGTCGAGCAAAAAACATCATGGTATCACTAAATGTCATTTCCGTCGAGAAAAAACATTCACCGACCTCGGGACATTTGTCAAAAAAATGAATAAATTGCACGGTCTAACAATCGCACAAGACAAAATTAAAAACCAAAATTTTGTTTTACTATGTGATCCACGAAGCCAAAAACAGAACAATGTTAAAATGTAATAACAATCAAGAAACACAAATTCTATATTTGTCATACAAACATTAATATTTTGGTTTTTTTTATTTTTTAACGGCAAATTAATTATTTATTAATATATACAATAAATATATCTCATATGTTATAAGCAAAATTTAAACTCATAATCATTTGATTAAATAGTTTCTGGTGCAATTTGAGGTACCACCACACAAACCCATTTGCTGCGACTTCTAAATTTTATGATTATACCATGACCATCGATTATATACTTTTAATTATTTAATTGGTATTTTTCGTAACTCGAAAGGCAATAATAAATTTATAGCTTGTTTGAAATGGAAAAAAGTAGTAAAATATTTACTGGTAGATATCTATGTTAGATTATGCAACTTGTATAACACTAGATATCTATATTGTAATAAATAACTAGCTCGTAGAGCAATGTCCCATTTGGAGGCCAAAAACCATGCATAACCAATTTGAAACCGAAACAAAGTCCCATATTGATCAAACCTTGACATGTATAGTAGTTTGCAACAAGCTAAGTTAAATGTAAAAGGCATAAATTGAATAACAACGTACTCAGTCTTGTTAACTATTAAATGAATAA
>BQNB010126285.1:0-19626 GCA_026074375.1 Tanacetum coccineum
AAAACTCGTCATGACCGAGAAATTGAACGAATTAGTTACATGTTACCACATAGATTAGTTGAGTGATTTGAGTGTTTTCATCTTCCTATTTCGTGAGGTGTTAGGTTGTGTACTTGTAATAGATCAAATAAATGCTTCAACGGAAAATATGCTTAGGGATACATTTTTATAAACTTCTAAAGGCTACTTGAGGACTAGTATAATTCAAGTGGGGGGATATTTGATGACATCAAATAACGTCTATTTTATAGCATCATTTATCCCATATAATTAACCTATTTTGTATAATTATTGCAAAGAATAGTTAATTAAATGTTCATATTTAAGAATTGCAGTAATTATGGAGTACTTGGTGAATATTAGCAAAAGGCGTGCATCCTGGATCTTAAACGAAGATATTTTGAAGATTACTGTTCTGACTACCAATACGCTGTATCCATCAAGGAAGATACGACATATTTGTGCCTGCACTCACCAAAGACCAAAAAGGAAACATGATCAATACGTCATATCCAGAGAAGACCAATACGCCGTATTGGAGATATAAAAGGCAAATATTATGGAAGATATCAAACGTGGTCCCTACTCCAAGAAACACCCAATACGCTGTATCCAAGACCTTGGATACGCTGTATCAACACCGACTCCAGACCCTATAAATACAAAACTCAAAAACGAGTGTTAGTGTGCTAAATCATATTCTCGATACCTAAACCACAAAAGTTGATTTTCAAAGGAGAAAAAGAGCAGAAGAGGTCTCGCAACATGATCTAATCCATATGAGACAACGTGTAATTTCTTATACTTTTGTAATCATTCAGTTTTTGGTATCATTTGTTTACTTGGTTAGTTTACCTTGTGTAAGCCATTACTCTTGTATTAATTATGATGTTTGAAGGCTAATACCTTCGGGTATTAGCCATTATTATGAAGATCTGAATGTTTGGTTTTGTTTATATCTCGATTGCTTAATTTATCGTTGTATACTTGTTTATGTTTATCAATTTATACTTGTTTATTTGCTTTAATATGCGACCTATCATTCAACTGGATCTAGTGATACGAACCAAGTAATCTAGATGTCCTGATAGCTCTCCATTTAGTAATTTGTACATCTAGAATCATAGGATCATAAATATTGTCCTGCTAAATCCGTGCTAGGATACGCTTATGACTTAACTAGATATCGGATATTGCCTTTGGTTTAGTGAACGAGTTGACTAGCAAGTGAACCTAGATAATTCAACAAATAACGTTTTGATTCAATTGGATAGTTAGACATATGGACTACTAGTGTATAAATTGCCGTTAAGCAGTAAGTGGGTAAAGTCTCTATGAGCTAGGGTTTAACAAGATCACCATTGATTTAATCCCTAAGATAGATTATAATCAGCAAATAAGGATGCTTTATGCGGATGCTTTAATTGTGACAAAATTAATGTGTCTAGGTCTTAAGATGAAGTCCCGCCAAAGTCTAAGAATGATATGCCATTTCGAGATCAGTAATCATTGCACTGAATAAACAAACCAACTTCTAATCGAATTAATGATGGCTAATATAGTTTTTTATTATAAGGCTTGACCGCTCTTTTATCTTTTGTTAACTTGCTTGTGTGGGTTAAAGTGTCTTGAATTGATTGTAGTCACCACCAATCCCGTGCCAGTCTCTTAGGCTGAAAACCCCCTCTACCTGTTAGAATTATGATTAGAACTAACATAGGATTATCATAGGTTCAACTTAGATTAGAATTAACTTAGATTGGTGATGAGGTGTCATGTTATACACTTTTCCAGGGTCGTTTAACCCCCTAAATCGTGCATTTATGCCCAAAATAGGTACTTAATCGTTCCTTTTTAGGTATTCAGCATTTGGAGGAAATACACATGACTTGGGCTCATTTGGAGAAGAAACGGACAAGACTACGAACCTACACCAACATCTCTTAAGAATTTCTACTTAGAGGCTGGAGACGGTGTCACAAAATACACGTGACGCCGTCACAAATCCTACCTGATGGTGTCACCACATTTAACGACGACGTTAGCTCGCATGACCTAGTCCAAGATCTAGAATATTCTATTCATGACGGCGTCATGATTAAAACGCGATGATGTCACAACGATTTTCCTATATATACAAATCTGTTTTTAGGGTTTTAGGTGTGTAACTTTAGAGTAAAAGAAAGGGACAAACCCTAGTTCGTTTAGTAGCTGTTAGGGACGATCTTAGGGCCTCAAAACCCTATTTTACTTCCTTCATTTCATGTTTTAATCAAGTGAGATTATCTTAATCATTCAATATGTCTATGTGTTGTTTGATTTATTATTATTCTTGCTTTATCTTTAACATGCTTGGCTAAACCTTCTATTGTGTTTATTTATGATTGTATGAAACCTAGAATGTAGATCTTAGTGGTGTTGCTTCTTGTGATGAATATGCATGTTAGGTCATAGAAAACCAGCTTTTGTCTGTATCGTTGTTGATATGTCTAGGAAAACATGATTGTGTAGAAAGGATACCACAGGGTAACAGTCTTCATACTACCTTGCCCCTTATATGGTTGATCCACTCTTAATATATTTCAAATGCATTTAATATACTCTTAGGGGCCTTGTAATAGTCTTCATACTACCTTACTTGTGTGTTGCCTTAACAGAATATTAAATAGACGTCGGGTTCGTGTAATTCGTTTATGACTTAGGAAATAGTTACATAGATCAACACTAGGAGAAGCAATCTAGGGAGTAATACATGATTAAATGAACATAATCTTTTATTATATTATTATCACCATTAGCGTAGTTTATCATTTAGTTTAATAGCTAAAACCAAACCAACCTCTCAAACATATGATTTGTTGCTTTCATAAAATATAAAAATACAAAATAATCTTCTCTCAACCCTTAGAATTCTGTTAGACCGTGATCAAGCCTTCCCAACCTATTCCCCTAGAAAACAATAACAACCCCCGAGTCTTGCCTATACTACACTACAGCAATTGGGTACACTGCCTAGGGAGTTGTAAAACTTCTTGTAGAAGTCCGTTACTACAACCGCAACAAGTTTTTGGCGCCGTTGCGCGGGGAATAGTTAGGTTTTGATCATAGTTTAGCTTAGTTCTACTTGCTTAAATCCTTTCAAGTAAGATTTAATTTTCGCATATTAGCTTTCTCGTAGTCTATCTTTTCTTGGTGTTATCTATCTCGTAAATCCGTCATCATGACGCGTAACACCGTTAAGAGGTTAACAAAACCTCTCGACGAACCCAAAAGAGAATTCTGGAGGCGTAGGAAAGCCGCCCTACGTTTCTCATCAAAATGAATCTCTTGCTATAGCTGAAAAAACCTCTTTGATGATGAAGCATCCTCCTCCTACAACACTGGAGCCAAACCGCCAATTCCTCTAAAGACCTTACACGAACATTCTCATCCTAATTCCTGCAGTTTCCTAAATCTAATTACCTTTCCAACCGAACAAACGGGAAGAATCGTCGACTCACACGACATCTAGTTAATTCAAAACACGTGCACATTCTAGGGATTGAGAAACGAGGACCCTCTCCATCATATTAGGCACTACTTAAACATTGTCGATAACATACAAGCTGACGGAGCCACAAGGGATACATCTCGGTTAAGATTCTTCCACTTCTCCCTCAAAGGAAAAGCGGTAGAATGGCTTGACAGAATACCCCCACACGCAAATCAAGACGTGGGATCAGCTCGTATCACGATTCCTTGACCATTTCTTTCTGGTAGGACGTACCTCGGCCCTTAGAGATTTAATCCTCCGATTCAAACAAGGGGACGACGAACCCATCAAAAGTGTCTGGATCCGTTTTCAGGACTTAATCAAACAGGTTCCCCATCATGGAATACAGAAATGGCTTCTGGTATAAATCTTTCACGATAACATATCCTAAGACGATCGTAGGAAACTCGACCAATTCGCCCAATTCCGCTTTGACTCTCTCACCGAAGAAGAAGTGGAATCGAATTGAAGAATATGTCCAATACCAAGATGATCCGTGGGATGACGTGTCACCACCCATGAACATTTCTTCCATTTTGGAAGCAATGTAACCTACATTGAGGGGGCGCCTAAAAAGGGCTTGCAATCAAATTTCCTACCTCGAAACACCTACTCGAGAGGTTGGGTTGAAAAACTCATACCTAATCTGCGACTACTGCAAAAGATCTCACGAGGCTGATGAATGCGAGCAAACTAACTGGGCCGAGCAAATATGCTTATCCGGGGGAGACATCTACGATCCCTTCTGAGGTTCTATCAGAATGACGATACCCCACCATAGGGGAACAACAAACGTAAAGAAAAAGGAGAGGATGGCCTTGAGTAGATTATTAGAAGTAAGTTTGAGGATGAGCTCGCCAACTTCATGCTCGAAAAGAAGTCTCACGCAAAAGGGATAGGAGATATGCTTGTCCAACACCGTAAGGAAGTGCATGAACAATACTCCCAAATACTTTCAATAATCAACAAAAGCAAAACTCCTGAACCTGAAGCACCAACTTTCGCCATAACAACTAGATCAGGAATTAGCACACAAGACCCACCTTTTCCAGCCCTACCACGACCAGCGACTGACAACTTCACCAAAGGGGAAACCGAAAAAGAAGGGCCTGAGGGCGCTGAACCAAGAATTATACAAGAACCCGCCCCTCGGCCATCCATCCTTTACCAACCTTCCAGGTCATCTAATCTACCTTTTCCGTCCAGATTAAAGAAGCAGAAAAAGGATGACGGGGATGAGCGGCTTCTCTCAATCTTTAAGCAAATTCATATCAATCTGCCATTCCTTGAAGCTATGATTCACATGCCAAAGGGAGCCAAGGTTTTGAAAGATCTACTTTTGCATAAGAAGAAACTTAAGAAAGCGGCCTCCTCAGTCAAACTTAGTGAGGAGTGTTCCGCTATTATTCAAAGGAGTCTGCCCCAAAAAGAAGAGGATCTAAGAAGCTTCACACTGCCATGTCTTATCGGACCTTTAGTAGTCAAGAACGCCCTTGCTGATTTAGGAGCAAGCATAAATCTCATGCCACATTCTCTCTTCCGACGATTAGGGATTTCTAAACTTAAACCTACCAGTATTCAACTAGCCGATCAATCTATCAAATACACCATCAGGGTCTGCGAGAATCTATTGGTGAAAATAAGCAAGTTCATCTTCCAGTTGACTTTGTAGTTTTGGAAATGGACGAAGATGAGCTAGTCCCAATCATTTTGGGAAGGCCCTTCCTCGCCACAGCAAGAGCTGTAATTGACGTTCACGAAGGAAAATTAAGTTTAAGGCTCAAAAGTGAAACCGTCACCTTCAACATTGGGAAATCTATGAAATCTAAACACTCCCGTGACGATTACATATACTGTGCCGATCACACCGCTAAGCTGGTCCAGGAATAATAGGTCGACACAGTAAAACATGATGGAGAATGGACTGAAGAAGATGAAGGGGATGATCCTAATGAGGTGCTTGCAGTCTCCTTCTACCCGATGACAGAGCCGGTGAAACCACTTGAATGGAAAGAACCAGAAAATCGACTAAAACCATCAAGCGTGGAACCACTCAAACTCGAATTGAAGCAATTACCCGAACACCTTGAGTGCACTTTCCTCCAAGAAAACTACCAACTCCCAGTGGTCATCTCATCCGCATTGTCCACCGTCAAAAAAATAGACTCCTCGAGGTTCTTCGGAATCATAAAGGGGTGATCGCTTGGAGTATTACGGACATTAAAGGGATTGACTTATCCTTCTGTTCTCACAAAATCCTCATGGAAGACGAGTTCAAACCAAGTGTCCAACCTCAAAGACGAGTTAACCCCAACATCAAGGAGGTAGTAAAAAAGGAAGTTGATGTGTCGTTGTGTGGTGTTTATTTATGATAGTTCAAGTTTTAAATTTATATTTTACCGACTTAACCAAAAACAACACTTTAACGGGCAGTGTACCCGGTCGGTGGTAGATTCGTGGTAAGTAGGGTGTCTAACACTTGAAGCGAGGTTAAATCTCTCAATTTATTTATATTTTGGTTCTATAATCTATGTTAATTCTAATCTAAGTCAAACTTATGCTAATCCTATGTTAGTTCTAATCCTAAATCTAACAGGTAAAAGGGGGGTTTCAGCCTGAGAGACTGGCACGGGTTTGGTTGGTGACTACAATCAATTCAAGACACTTTAACCCACGCAAGCAAATTAACAGAAGATAAAAGAGCGGTTGAGCCTTATGATAGAAAACTATATTAGCCATCATTAATCCGATTAGAAATTGGTTTGTTTATTCAGTGCAATGATTACTTATCTCGAGGTGGCATATCATTCTTAGACTTAGGCGGGACTTCATCCTAAGACCTAGACACATTAATTCTGTCACAATTAAAGCATCCGCATAAAGCATCCTTATTTGCAGATTATAATTCATCTTAAGGATTAAAGAAATGGTGATCTTGTTAAACCCTAGCTCATAGAGACTTTACCCACTTACTGCTTAACGACGATTTATACTCTAGTAGTCCACTTGTCCAACTATCCAATGGAATCAGAACGTTATTTGTTGAATTATCTAGGTTCACCTGCTAGTCAACTTGTTCACTAAACCAAAGGCAATATCCGATATCTAGTTAAGCCAGAAGCGTATCTTAGCACGGATTTAGCAGGACAATACTTGTGATCCTATTATTCTAGATGTATAAATTACTATATGGAGAGCTATCCCGGTATCTAGATTACTTGGTCCGTATCACTAGATCCAGTTGAATGATATGTCGCATATTAAAGCACATAAACAAGTATAAATTGATAAACATAAACAAGCATACGACGATAAATTAAGCAATCGAGATATAAACAAAACCAAACATTTAGATCTTCATAATAATGGCTAATACCCGAAGGTATTAGCCTTCAAACATCATAATTAATACAAGAGTAATGGCTTAGCCAATGTAAACTAACCGAGTTAACGAATGATACCAAAAACTAAACAATTACAAAAGTATAAGAAATTACACGTTGTCTCCTATGGATTGGAATGCGTTGCGAGACCTCTTCTGCTCTTTTTCTCCTCTGAAAATCAACTTTTGTCATTTAGGCATCGAGAATATGATTTAGCACACTTAAAACTCGTTTTTAAGTTTTGTATTTATAGGGTCTGGAGTCGGTGTCGATACGGCGTATCCAATGTGTTGGATACGGCGTATTGGGGTTTCTTGGAGTAGGGACCACGTTTGATATCTTCCAGAATATTCACCTTCTATATCTTCAATACGGCGTATTGGTCTTCTCTGGATACGGCGTATTGATCATGTTTCCTTTGTGGTCTTTGGTGAGTGCAGGCACAGATACGCCGTATCTTCCTTGATGGATACGGCGTATTGGTTGTCAGAACAGTAATCTTCAAAATGTCTTCGTTTAAGCTCCTGAATGCGCGCCTTTTGCTAATATTCACCAAGTACTCCGTAATTACTGTAATTCTCAAATACAAACGATTAAGTAACAATTCTTTGTAATAATTATACAAAATGGGTTAATTACATGGGATAAATGATGCTATAAAATAGACGTTATTTGATGTCATCAAATATCCCCCACTTGAATCCTACTTGTCCTCAAGTAGCCATTAGAAGTTTATAAAAATGTATCCCTCAGAATATTTTCCGTTAAGCATTTATTTGATCTATTACAAGTACACAACCAAACACCTCACGAAATAGGAAGATGAAAACACTCAAATCACTCAACTAATCTATGTGGTAACATGTAACTAATTCTCTTAATTGCTCGATCGTGACGAGTTTTCTATCATAAGCTTGGCTAAGGAGTAACAAATTTATAAATGTAAATATGGGTTTATATGATAAGGCTTAAGGTTGATGTTACTTCAATCTTTCACTAGAAGTACCACTCCAACAAGGCAGCCGAAGCACACATACATGGCCGTAACGACGGAATAGACATGTGTGTTCGATCACATCCTCATTCGAATTTAATCAACGGTTAGGATGAAGAATGATATAGGGTAGGGACCTTCTAACTTTCACCAAAAGTTGTAAACCAACGAGGCAGCTGAGACATGCATACATGGCCGTAACGACGGAATAGACATGCACGCTCGTACACATCCTCATTCGCGTAAAACTAGCGGCTAGTCATTAGGAAAGAGAAGTAAATTGTTGTTAAATAAAAATTACAAAACCAATATATTAAGTCTAAAATACAAGTTGCTAGACACTTTTTTCCAGACCGTTACCATGATAAAGACATAACTATTTACAAATGTCTTGATCATAGATCAAAAACAACAACCTGAGTTGGCGTTCCCGTAATGGTCGGTAATGCTCTTGCGAAACAATTATCTTCAAACTTTTTTTCTCTTTTTTTTGTTGCAATTTTTCTCATTTTTTCGATTTTTTTTCATACTAACTATATACGAAACTCGAGTAGTTTTACCATCTTCACGATCATAATAATTCCGGATAATTCCTTCGATAATTTCTTCATTCTTCGGACGTATCATTAATTACGATGGTAGTAAAAATACATGAGTTTTGACTATAATATACATTCCCATTTGCGATGTGCAAATTTCCAACCGCACCAAAGATAGAAAATTTTGACACAAGACTCGGGAAATACAAACTTTACACTTTAAGCAACTAGCAACTGTAAAGTAAACTTAATCTAACAGGGTAGGCTAAGGTGTAAAGGTGTAACGAAACAATTAATTGGTGTAAGTTTCCTATAGGATTGGCTCTACGGGTAGTTCTAAGGGGAAGGGTATCTTACTCTTAAAATGAGATAAACAAAAGGTTTATACGGGGGTTAACTAACCGGTTTAGTTAGTTAATAAGCAACATGTAAAGGCGTTTTAGGTGTAATTATAAAATTTACCAATTTAAACAAGTTACTCCATCTAAATCCATAGTACTCATCACTGCGGTCTCAAGTGATATACCAAGCCAAGTTCTAAAGTCTGATAACCATCAATCGCTCACTCTATTTTTGTGGAATTTGGGTTAACATTTGGAAACGGATAGGTTAAATCCCTCACAATATCTAACAAGGGTTATTGTGTGCGGGTTATGTATCAAGTAATTTCACAAAAGTATGCTTGAATTTTTTTAAAATCTGAGCATAATTTAAACATTTTAATGTGAAAAATAGGACAAGTAAACATTCTAATTCCATCTCCCCACTTGAATTATACAACGTCCTCATTAAAACATTAAAAATACGAGAATTAAAAAGAATTAGAATGAGAAACTCCCCTGATATTTGCTCGGTAGATTCTCCATGTAGGTTTGTTGAGCAAGATTGTGTGTTGAACAACCGTCTTGAGGTTTCAAGACTCCAACATTTCAAGATCTCTAGATTTGTAAATTCTCCACCAATATTCGTTGATATTTCTTTTACGAGGTCCTGTGTAAAATAAGGAAAACATGCATTCCTATCTTGGTATCTACGGTTAATTTAAGCTAAACTAAACAAACTAAATACGAGTCAGTCTGGTGAATACGCCGTATCATGTGAATAAATACACCGTATTGCCAGAACTGACAATAATGTTTTTAAAGTGCATAAAAAGTGAAGACTGATAACGTCCAGACAATCAATACGCCATATGGTATGGAGCGGATAAGCCGTATTGATGTCTGGGAAGACAGACTCGATAAAATTAAATAACATTCCGGGTTGTCTCCCGGGAAGCACTTTTGTTTACAGCAAAGTCTTTAAGTTAGACTTGTCTTCAGCTTCTCTTCACCATTCCATCTCATGCACGCTAATGTGCCCGCGTGTGAGCCATTCTTCCGTCTTCTCATCTCAGATGTAATCGGGTCCTAAGTTCAAAACTCCTTTGTAGAACCTTTTTAACTTTTGGTATGCATGCGAGATTCCATTCATCTCATCTTCCTCACTTACCTTTAGTATTGGTGGGATTTTGTTGCATTGCTCATTAGTATGGCATTTAAACCTCGGATGTGATCGCACCATTTGGTAAGTTACTTCATCATTACCATTGTAAATGGTAATCATCCCTTCAAACCGTCTTGTTTTAATTCCAACTTCTCTTAAAAATGGTTCGCCAAAAATAACATCGCCCATTCCTTCATCACGATAAGCATCCATATTCTCTAAAACTGCAAAATCCGTTACAACAGAAAAGGTTCCAACAAAAATAGGCACATTCATTAAAACTCCTACAACATTATTCCGTTTGTACACCATCTTATCTTTCATTATAGAATTATGAAACTTTTTAGACATCACATTGACATACAATAATAGGAAGAAGTTAGCGTGTGTAAATTCACATCCTATCATGCAAGAAAACTTTAAGTTGTGAGCACAATCTATATGGATCTTTTTATTATAGTCGCAATAACTAGGGTAATCATCAATTCTAATATCAAGTTCATCATCCCTAGTTCTAAATTCCTCAATTACCTCACCTTCTGGCATCAAATCATCTCCTTGATTTCTCCTAAGCTTAAATGGTTTATTTAGATCATTTAGGTCGATGTAATCCTCAAAGAAAGGGTCCAATGATCTATTTAACACCAAAGTATCTCCCATTACCCTAGCTTCTAAATCAAGTTCCATTCTTTCTCTCAAACTTAGCATGTAGACCCTCTTAATTAATCTACTAGCAGGTTTTACACTTGTGAAAACCATCCTTTCTTCCTCGACCCTTAAAGTAATCTTTCTTTTGTATACATCAATTTTAGCACGGGCGGTAGACAAAAACGGTCTTTCCGTGGACAAGGTCAAAAACCCCAACTTTGATATCCTCGGGCATATCTAGAATTATAAAGTCTACGGGGAAAGTAAATTTACCAATTCCAACTAGTACGTTTTCAATAATTTATTTTGGATATTTCACTGTCCTATCTGCTAATTCCACTGTTAACTTAGTGTGAGCTAATTCGCCTAATCCTAAGTTAAGATAGGTCGAGAGAGGCATAACACTAACGCTAGCTCCTAAGTTAACAAGGGCATTATCAAAGCATACATTATTAATAAAGCAAGGTAAAGTGAAACTCCCTGGGTCTTTCTCCTTTATGGGTATGGAATTATTGATATGTGAAGCTTCAGAGTAAGCTTCTGAGAATTGTGGTCCATATGATCCCTTTTTTTCTTTACAGTAGTAACCATTCAAACGACTTAGAAATGTAATTGTCGGTTGTCTTGTCTCGTACATCAGTGTATGGTTCCAATGGATATGGTGTATTGGGAAGATCCAATACGGCGTATCGGGTATGAATCAGCTTCATAGTAGTTGAATTGACTGACTTGATCTCCTAGTGTTTCATTTTAGTCAAGCTAGTAAGACTTCTAAATCTTATTTCCTGTAGTACCTTGCTTATTTACTCGATTTGAATCTCCAATGTTTTAATTGATGCTCCTTGGTTCCTTATGGCAGCATCCGTTGAAGCTCGGATCTCTTTGATCAAGTTGGAGTTTTCCTCGTGTCTTTTTGCTGATTCTCCCATAAATTTGCTCAAGGTATCTTCCATTGATTGCCTTTATTCTTGGTACGAAGGATTTGCGTTGTTCCTTTGATAGAATCCTAGAGCTGTTGCTCTATATCCCCCACCTTGAAAAGGTCCACCAAATTGCGTGTAGTAAGCTTCTTCTAGGGTTTTCCCTTCTTCTTTTAGTGGGCAATCTTTGGTGTAATGGGGTCATTTGCATTGTTCACATCCTACCTGAGCAACATAAACTTTTTCGTTCACCTTCTTGATCTCTCTTCCTAGATTGTTCAGTTGTGCTTGTATTGCTGCTAATCCGTTAGAAGTCTTAGTACTTCTTCCCCTAGATGTTCCATTGTGCCATTTTTGAGAGTATGCAGCCATTTCTTGGATGGCTGTTTTTGCGTCAGCAGCAGTCTTAGATGGTATGGCACCTCTTGAATCTAGAATCTGTCGAGTAGGAATATCTAACCCATTGTAGAACAAAATTACCTCCTGCCTCTCGGTCAAGTAGTGTTGAGGACACTTCAACAAAAGTTCTTTAAAGCGCTCCTATGCTTGATAAAGGGTTTCATCTGGTTCTTGCTGAAAGTTGTTAATTTCCTCCATTTTCCTCGCAGTTTTTGACCAGGGTGCGCAATTTTGGTTCCAAAATACTTATTTAAGTCTTTTCACGTTTGATCGAACCAGTTGGTTCGTTTCTCAGCCAACGACTTGCGGCTCCAGTTAAGGGTATAGGGAAGACTCAGAGCATTAGTTGATATACAGTAATGTTAGGAACATGAAATAAGTCAACGATTTCAAGAACTTTCTCAATGTGTTCATTCGCATCTTCATGATCCGAACCACTAAATGTGTTTTCTCGAAGCTCCTTAAAAAATTAGCCTTTCAGTTCAAATTGATCTTTGTTATCAATTTTAGGCCTAGCAACCCCCGATCTATAGTCAGTTCGGGTCTTGCTCATGTACTGCTCCATAGTTTCCGCCATTGTTTCCGCAACTTCTTCCTCCGAGTATTCTTGGTCAGAAAGTAAATTAAAATCAGGCGATCTTAATTCGTCAAGACTTAGTGTCTTGAAGTGTCTCCTAGATGATCGAAATTCTTGTTCAGGTTCTTTGTAAGGTGTGAATAGTTCGTTTGATGAACTCCTTGTCATGCACTACCTGAAACAAAGGATAAACAATCAGTAGGATAGGCTCTTTAGGATAGAAATTTTTTTAGCATGGAAATCAAATATGAAAACTAAGGTTCTGTTTCTGTTACAGATGATCAATACGCCGTATTCAATAGAAGTGAATACGCCATATTAATCTTTTGAATGAATATGCTGTATTGGACAGAAAGTTGGATACGCCGTATCCGATGGAAGTGGATACGCTGTATCAGGTTATCGACCAGAATAGTGTATTGAAAAACAATTAAATTAAACACACAAATATACAAGCAAACAATTAAACTAACAAATATAAAAAATATACAGAATATACAAGAATATACACTAATCTAATTAACACTATTCCTAAGGGTTAGATCTAATGTTAAAAACTAAAACATAAAATAAAAATCAAGATTAATTTTCACTCCCCGACAGCGGCGCCAAAAACTTGATGTGTCGTTATGTGGTGTATATTTTATGATTCAAGTTTTAAATTTATATTTTACCGACTAAACAAAAACAACACTTTAACGGGCAATGTACCCGATCGGTAGTAGTTTCGTGGTAGGTAGAGTGTCGACCACTTGAAGCGATGTTAAATCTATCAATTTATTAATATCTTGGTTGTCTAATCTATGTTAATTCTATTCTATTCCTAAACCTATGTCAGTCCTAATTTTAATTCTAACAGGTAAAAACGGGGTTTTCAGCCTGAGAGACTGGCACAGTTTGGTTGGTGACTACAATCAATTTAAGGCACTTTAACCCACGCAAGCAAATTAACAGAAGATAAAAGAGCGGTCGAGCCAAATATAAGATAATCATATTAACCATTATTAATCCGATTAGAAAGTTGGTTTGTTTATTAAGTGCAATGATTTCTTCTCTCGATGCATTCATTTTTTAGACCTTAGGCGTACATTCATCCTAAACCTAGAACACATTAATTTGTCACAATAAAGAATCCACATAAAGCACCTTATTTGCTGATTATAATCTATTTAGGGATTAAAGCAATGGTGGATCTGTTAAACCCAAGCTCATAGAGAGTTTACCCACTTACGACCCCCCCTTAACAGAAATTTATATACGCTAATTTCATCATAGATAAATTTTTGTTAAAAAAAAAAAAAAAAATTAAAATTTTTAAAAAAAAAAAAAAAATTTATTTTTTTAATTTTTAATTATAAAGTCCACTTGTCCAATTATCCAATGAAATCAGAACGTTATTTGTTGAATTATCTAGGTTCACCTGCTAGTCAACTTGTTCACTAAACCAAAGGCAATATCCGATTAACTAGTTAAGCTAGAAGCGTATCATTAACACGGATTTAGAAGGACAATATTTGTGATCCTATGATTCTAGATGTATAAATTACTATATAGAGAGCTATCCCAGACTCTAGATTACTTGGTCCGTATCACTAGATCCAGTTGAATGATAGGCCGCATACAAAAGCACGTAAACAAGTATAAATTGATAAACATAAACAAGCATTCAACGATAAATCAAGAATTCGAGATAATTCAGATCTTTATAATAATGGCTAATACCCGAAGGTATTAGCCTTCAAACATCATAATAAATACAAAAGCAATTATTTAGCCAAGGTAAACTAACCAAGTTAACGAATGATACCAAAAACTGAACGTTTACTAATGTATATGGAATTACATGTTGTCTCCTATGGAATTAATAGCGTTGCTCGACCTCTTTTGCTCTTTTTCTCCTCTGAAAATAGACTTTTATGGTTTAGGTATCGAGAATATGATTTAGCACACTTAAAATATGTTTTTGAGTTTCTATTTATACTGTCTGGAAGTCGGTTCGATACGGCGTATCCAAGGGGTTGGATACGACGTATTAGGGGTTTCTTGATGTAGGGACCATGTTTTATATCTTCCAGAATCTTCACATACTAAATCTTTAATATGGCGTATTGGTCTTCTTTGGATACGACGTATTGAGCTTGTTTCCTTCGTGGTCTTTGGTGAGTGCAGGCACGGATACGCCGTATCTTCCTTGATGGATACGGCGTATTGGTAGTCAGAATCATTAATCTTCAAAATATCTTCGTTTAAGCTCCAGAATGCACGCCTTTTGCTAATATTCACCAAGTACTCCATAATTACTGCAATTCTCAAATATAAACGATTAAGTAACAATTCTTTGCAATAACTATACAAAATGGGTTAATAACATGGGATAAATGATGCTATAAAATAGACGTTATTTGATGTCATCAAATATCCCCCGCACTAGAATCCACTGTCCTCAAGTAGCCATTAGAAGTGTATAAAAAATGTAATCCCTAAGGATATTTTTCTTTAAAGCATTTTATTTGATCTATTACAAGTACTCCACCAAACCTCACAATTACATACTATAATTTATGTAATGATTCTCCCTTGGATCTTCTAATGAAATGCTTCAAACCTTGAGGGTTTGGTTCACCCCTTAGAACTGTGTGTATAGTATTGGAAGTGAGTGATGCTGAATGAGCTGGAGGAGGGCTCTGTTTATAGGCTTTAAAATGTTTACGGCGTAACCCTTGTGGGATGTTACGCCGTAATCTGGCTACGTAAGCTTCCAATCTTCTAGGCATAAAATGCTGTTATAGCGTAACCTTCTCGCATATGTTACGTCGTAATGCTGACTCAGATAAATCATCTCTTGTAAATTTGAATGTTGCGGCGTAAAGTAGGAGAGTCTTTACGCCGTAAAGGGTGTGATGACTCATTTCTTCGTTGGAGTATGTTACGGCGTAATCCTTCGGGGATGTTACGCCGTAAACTGCCTTGGACTCTCCACTTTAGTGCATTCCATGTCCAAATCCTTATCTTTTGCCAAATAGCTCACTTGGTCCCTGAAAACTAATAACAAACAATTAAGTAACATTTTTAGGCATTTATAACATGTTTAGAAGCATTTTCAAAGGGATTTTGATATTAAAATATATTAACTATTTGATGTTATCAAAAGTCAAGGATTGACATATTATGGGGATGTTTTCAACAGAGAAAATGTCGATTATCCTTAATTGATTTGGGAAGACTTTGCTTACCAGATTAATCACAGGAAAGAAAAGTGATCAAGACATGAGAACATGCCATATCCCCGCTTCACCAAAATCATCATCAACCACTTTTTGAAACAACACAAGCCTCTCACCAACCTCAATTACAAGCACTATCATACAATCAAAGATGATGGTATTGTAAGCCAGTTAAAGTTTGTCAGAATAGGTGAAGACTATCAGGAATATGGACATCCCATTCCTGATGTGATGCTGACTAATGCAATCAAGCATTCAGAATCATATCAGATGTTCATCAAGTATTTAACAAATCAGATCCCACCCAAGAAAAGCAGAGGCAAAGGTTCAAAAGGAAAGGAGACTGTTGAGGAGTCTCAGGAAACTGTTGATGTATCCGAAGAGTCTGAAACTGAACCTGAACCAGCTAAGAAGAAAACTGCTAGCAGAAGATTCAAGAAGAAAGTCACACCGTCAGCTAATGACAATATTATCTCTGATGATCCTGATGCCGCCTTGGAATTAGCTAAGTCTATCAGTCAAACTGAAGCTGAAGAAGCAGAAGAAGCAAGGAAAGTCCATGCTACACATGCAAGGATCATGCCTGAATATTTCCCTGAATTTGCTAAGAAGAAGTCTAGCGGCAAAAGTTCTAAGAGTGTCGTCATTCAAGACACTTTGAGTGCTCCTACATCAAAACCCGCCACTTCAAAGACAAAGCTTAAAGGTGCTTCATCTCTTACTCTTGCTGAACAAGAAGCTGCAAACATTATGCAAACTCTAAAGGAAAGTAAGAAGACTAGCAGAAGACAACCAGGTACTAGAGGCTCAAATGAAGGAACTGGTAGTGAACCAGGGGTTCCTGATGAGTCCACAGTCGGCTCTACTACCCCAAGTGAAGGAACTGGTGTTAAACCAGGGGTTCCTGATGAGGATAAGGACATTACTGAAGAGAAGGTCATTCTTGAATAGGGAGATAAACAAGACAATGAACATTCTGATAATGATAATGATGATGTTGAGATGGATGAAAAGGATGGTGATACTGATGATGAAGGCGATGATCGTGTCAGTAATACATAAGATGCTGATGATGAAGATTTGAAACGAATCCGATGTAGGATGATCATTTATAAGACAAGATTTTCATGTGCGCAAGAGGATGTAGGATGAAGAAATGAAAGATGCCGAAGATTAAAGGTTCTGATAAAGGTGATGAAGAGATTATTGATGCAGCAAAGGAAGAAGCTGAAAAGACGTCAGAAGCAAAGGATGATACCAAGAAAATCGAGCTCCCTCCATCAAGCTCAAGCTTATCTGTATCTTCAGGTTTTGGTGATCAATTCCTTAAAATTTCTTCTGATTCTTCCTTAGTTAGTACTGTTAAGGATTCTGCAGATGCAGATGTTAGTTCTTTGCTGGATATTCCCATCCAACATGAAACTCCCAGATCCAGTCTCCATCAGTACAGAATATTCCCGTATCAGTGATTCCAGAGACAACAAATCTTCCACCTATACCAGAGATTGTCACTGAAACTCTAGTTACAACTGCTGACCCATCACCTCAAGTTACACCTATCATCTCAACTGTACAACAAACAACAACACCAATTCCCACACCAACAATCACAATCAATGCTCCAACCGTCAACACTGCTGTTTCTGAATTTAACTCACTGTTGTTGAATTAAGAGTTGCAAAATTGGAAAAAGATATGTCTGAGCTAAAAACTGGTGATCATTCTTCTGTAGATCTTGCTGTCCTCCAGTCCTATATTCCAACAGTTGTTGATAGTTATCTTGATACCAAAGTTGGAGATGTATTTCAAAAGGAACTGCAAAAATACACGACAGATCTCATTCATAAATATTCTCTGCAGCATCTTCTTGAATTAACCAAGAAATCGACACCAACAGTTGAACAAGAATATGAGAAAAGTCCTTCAGAGATTCTCAAGATTAAGAAGGAACAAGCTAAGAGTCAAAAGAACCCACAGTTTACCATCAAGTCTACTGACAAGGCGGCTCTTGAAGAATATGATCTAAAAAGCGCTCTTTACCAATCCATGCATGCTAACAAGTCTTTTAATAGAAATCCTGTCAATCATCGGTTGTACCATGCACTCATGGAAGCATTTATTGAAGATGAAAACGTTATGGATAAGGGAGTCGCTGACACAGTTAAAGACCATAAGAGAAAGCACGATGATGAAGAAGACGATGATGATGAAGACCCTCCAGCTAGACCAAACCAGGGTAAGAAGACCAAGAAGAGAAGAACTAAAGAGTCTGAATCTTCAAAGAAGCCATCCACCACCAAGGAAACCCCAAAGGGTAAAACTCTTACTAAAGGCTCTAAAACTGGTAAGTCTGCTCTAACAAAGGAACTAGTTGAAGAACCTATTGCTGAGATATTATAGATGATGCTGGTGATCATCTGGTTCATGATGATGATCAACCACAAGCTGCTTCTAAACCCAAGACTTCAAAGACTCTGAATCCAGAATGGTTCAAGCAACCTCCGAGGCCTCCGACTCCTGATCTTGAATGGGCAAGCCTCAGGTTGTACTTGATTGACCCGCACAGCCTTGGTTCAATTAAATGGTCTATGTTTCAAAAGATCCTCTAACATTCAATGATCTCATGGCCACTCCTATTGACTTCTCCAAGTACGTGTTGAATTGACTCAAGATCGAAAATCTCACTCAGGATATCTTGTTAAGACCTGCCTTTAATCTGTTAAAAGGCATGTGCTCTAGCAGTATCAAGCTTGTGTACAACTTCTAGGAGTGCTTCAATGCTTTAACAAACAAGCTTGATTGGAATAATCCAGAAGAAGATCATTACCCGTTTGATCTTTCCAAGCCTCTTCCTTTACAAGGACACCCAGGTCATCGAACCGTTGCTGCTGATTACTTCTTCAACAATGCTCTGGAATATTTGAAGACTTCTGATCTAGAGGTAACATACACCACATCCATTACGAAGACAAAGGCTGCTCGGTATGAGATTAAAGGAATTGAAGAAATGGTCCCTACACTTTGGAGTACCATCAAGCATGTGTATGACAAAGATGCGTTAATGGGAATCAAGCATCTTGGTGTGAAGAGTGTGAGTGTGAAGAAATTGCACGGATATGGTCACTTAGAAGAGATTGTGGTGAAAATATCTGATCAACAGCTTTATACGTTTAAAGAAGGTAACTTTGTTGATCTACACCTGAACGACATTAAAGATATGATTCTTCTTGCTGTTCAACACAAGCTATTCCACCTCAACGGGTACGTTATTGTTGACTTTATTGTGGCCCTTCGTATGTTCACAAGAAGTCTAATCCTCAATAAACGTGTTATAGACTTACAACTTGGTGTGGAGAGTTACCAGAAGAAACTTAACATCACCAAACCTCAGAAGACCTTTCCTGAGATTGAATTCAAAGAACCCTACACTCCATCATACGATCCACCTGGAATTGTCTATGAAGACATGAACAAACAGAAAAGAGTTTTGCAAGCTGATGAGCTGTACAAGTTCTCGGATGGCACACTCAAGTCTGTTCGCAATGAGATTTATCATAGAGTACTTGACTTCCATCTGGATTACAACCCGGAGATGCCAAAGTGAAAGTGGATGACTATTGACCGAAAGTGATCAGGTCTTATGATTGAGTTGATCGATAAGCAGCTATAAGAAAGGGAAATCATCAAAAATCTAGAACGATTGGTTGATGCAAGGGAACTCGAGATGGACTACAAACTTATGACGCGTATCGTTTAATCTTCAGGTCCAATATCAAAATCTTATCATTTGAATATTGTGAATATGTAGTGTGGAGAACTAGAAGAGGGGTTAAATAGTTTACCACTTTTTGGTTTAAGGTTTTAAAGTGTTTATAAAAATTCTAGATTTGACTTTATATGAATTCAACACTTGCACATTATGAAT
>BQNB010126286.1:0-19626 GCA_026074375.1 Tanacetum coccineum
AAGTGTTTTTCAAGCATCAGTGGTTTGTTGTCACCACCTGAGAGAAGTGACTTATCAGCAAGGGTCGTCATTGATAAATTGGTATGTTCAATGATTACTATTTGATCGAGCGATGATAGAAAGTAATTATGTTTGAGGGTGTTGTCTTTTATGTGTTTTAGGTCTTGAAACTACACGGGATTTTACATATCTTGACAAAACTGAGAAAACAAGTGAGTGATTCACGGGATTTTACAAGTCAAAGAAATAAACCGTATAATTTTGATGAAGTAATTTTGAGTTTTAAGTTTATGTTGCAAATTCGGTTGATTAAGCCAATTGCGAATTCGGGTTCTACTAAAAACTGCAAATTCGTGTCCTTAAGAAAGTACTACTAATTCGTGTCCTTAAGAAAAATTGCAAATTCTTATGAAAAATTGCAAATTCGGGTCCCTATGAAAACTGCAAATTCGGATCCTAAAGCAATTTGCAAATTCGGATACTAAAGTAAATTGCGAATTCGGAATCAACTAGAAGCTGCAAATTCGGATACCATTATAAACTGCAAATTAGGATACCACTAGAAACTGCCAATTCGGATACCATTATAAACTGCAAATTCGGATACCACAAGAAACTGCCAATTCGGATACCACTATAAACTGCCAATTCGGATACCACTAGAAACTGCAAATTCGGATAGAACAACAAACTGCAAATTCGTGTACTACACGGACGAAACTCAAAATTTTTAAAACACAAAAAGACACCTTTTTGATTGTTTTTTTCACAAAATTTATTGTACAACTAGTATTCTTAAACCTATAGGTACCTTAAAAATGACAACTTTTTGGTTTTTAAGCCGAAAATTTCAAAATCAAGATTTGTACTTTATAAGGTTTTTTGAAAACAAAAGATGAACAAAAATGAATTTTTCTTTGATCCAAAGCAAATACACCTATATCCAAAGATACTAGATCAAATTTTCCTAGGTAAATAATCTTTTAGTGTACTAAAAAGCTTCGAATACAAGAGGAAAAAAAATGCGCACAGTTTAAAAAAACAAACCAAAAAGACAAAAAAACAAACACAAGAACTAAGCAAATCACTCCATGGCTCTTGATACCAATTGTATAATACAAGTAATCTTTGATATATGAGAAGCAAGAACTAGTGAGAGAAAGTGGAAGGAATGATGTATTTTCTAGAGAGAGAAAGTGCTAAACATGTAACGCATTAAGAGAAAATGAGAATACAACCAACCAACCACCCTATCCAAGGCATGGATAGGGTATTTATACAACAAAGGGTGGCCGGCCATGGGCCTAGTAGGGCTTTCCATGGGCCTTTGGGCCATATTATCTTATAAACTAAACATTGACTAACTACGGGCTTTGACTAGTTAATATTGGAAGTGACCAAGACTTTTATTGTTCCTAACATAAATGGCATTCAATTCGTTTAGAAGTACGCCACACAAAATATATTGTGCGCCGCACTTAGGCTTTAATCATTAACTCCTCTTTAATTTTTCTTCTAGATCCTTCTTGTAACGACCGTTAATGCATTTTAACTGGATTTCTTTGCATCGTTAGTCCTTTTTGTCACTTTTGGTTCTGAAATGAATATTACACAACAAACAGGAAAATTTTTGAAAAAATCATGCATTAACATATATATATTTAGTGTATTTTCGAGGGATAATTTATGTATATTTGGAGCGTTATCACTTACTGTGTGTCCAAAACTACTTTTCTCAGGGTACTCCAATACAGGCCAATATGGATGTTAACGATGCTGAATACTTCGACCAGTTGCTACAAATCCATACGGCATACAGGATCTCTGGTTTCCGTTGTAAAAAAACAGGTCCCTAAGAACGAACTTTAAAAAACCGTACGTCTCTCATATTCGGTAGATTCATCGACCTACAAGAGATATCTAACGATGATTTCCTTGAACACTACTTCAACTTTGCTGCCTACAATGAGTTAACAAAAGGGTAAACGTCAAGAATGATGTACTTACAGGTAGATCTATAACAATTTCAAATTCTATAACACTTTAGTTCCTAACAAATGTACCCCTATAATAACAGATTATATTGGCCGTATATAAGCAATCAGTGGGATCAACACTTCAAGAAATGCCATTACAAATCGCACCCATCAAAGAACAATCAACATTGAAAATCTTAGGTAAATCGTATCTTCTTAACTCTTCTAACATAACATACCAACATAATACACGTATCAGCGGTAAGATTATCGAACTCACGCTTTGGAATGAGATGACCACAGAGTTCAACGTGCACGCCTATGAGTTAATGTCAAAACTAATTGTCATTGCAGTAAGCTCATGCTTGGTTTTGCGATACAATGGTATGCTTCTCATACCAGTAGTCTAAAGAAAGTATATACTAATGAGAGTAAATCTAACGAAACATCTATTCTGGACAGGTCTGCAACTATCAGCCACATATGTTACACATTATTACATAGATCCAAACATACCAAAAACCTACCACATAAAGCAACAGTATGTATTGCATCCAGATACCAAAGTATGGCGACACATGTATATACTCACAAGTATTCATAAAACGTGCAGTCATGAACAGTTGACTATTTTTGAACGTCAACAACTAACGGTATGAAGATCCGGATCAAGAAAGAATGAGAAATCATTTTCCACTGGCAACCTTACTTGAAGTCAATCCACAAAACTACCAGGTATATAGTTCTACCATTTGTCCTATGACCTTACTAATAGCATTGAATATTTTGGATGTTTTCTAGACAACATAATTAATATAAAATATATTCTACAGCGTGTTAGATTCATGTTAGAAGCCACTATATACAAAATCAATACACAAAGGGAATGGTACTATCAGAAGTGCATGACATATGGAAAGAAGGTTATACCAGAAGTCTTGATACCCAAATGCAAAAACCATGGCCCTCAATCAACTACTATCTATAGGTAAGCACACAACTTCAATATGCCTTTTAACCATTGAATTTACCAGGTAAGAATTCCCATGAATTTACATGTCTATGACTTCAAATTTGCCCCCGCCGTAACGCGCGGGTCTCTTACCACGCGTGTGTCAAGTTAGGCTAAAAATAAGCTAAGAATAGGCTTTTGAAATATAAGCCAAAATTATATAAGTTATTTAGCCCCTTATATAAGCTTGAACAAACGCCCCTTTATTCTCTAAAATAAGAACTTGAATATAAGCAGGGTACCCGATAATGTTTAAGCGGATAGGCAGTTTGTTGATCCCTTTTGAACAAATCTTACTTAGCTTGTTAAAGCTTAGTTGT
This sequence comes from Tanacetum coccineum, assembly GCA_026074375.1. Taxonomy (NCBI): domain Eukaryota; kingdom Viridiplantae; phylum Streptophyta; class Magnoliopsida; order Asterales; family Asteraceae; genus Tanacetum; species Tanacetum coccineum. The sequence continues at coordinate 3,309 of BQNB010126286.1, forward strand.
GTTGGATAGATCCAAAATAACTATAGTAGAAACTAAGATTGTAAATACTACAAACTATGCGGAATCTAGCTTGTAATACTAAGAAGAACAATGAAACAGTAAAACAAGATCTTTACTAAACTTTTAAATATATTGAATACTATTTTGAGTTACAAAATAGCTATGAATACTAACTATGATTGCTATGCAAACTATGAAATACTAATATGAAAACTTGATATCTAGATCTATACCATAGGGTTCCTTTTATACACCAAGGAAACCCTAATGGGCTTACAAAATGCGTTACATGATCATGCATATCTATTCCTAATATATCTCATGCATATCACATAAGCAGTACTAACTATTTTTAACTAACAGTACTAATAAACTGACAGTACTAACATTTTGTACTAGCAGTACTAACTATAACACTAGCAGTACTAACTTAGATTGGCAGTACTAAGTCTTCTCTTGGCAGTACTAAGTTGAACTAGCAGTAGAAACTTGTAGAAGCCCTTAATTCCCAACAATCCTCCCCTAAACTTGTGATTTACCTTCAAATCATCAAGTTTCTGAATTAAACCTTCTATGTAGAGAGGATGCTTCCAAACACTTTACTGTCTTGGTCTGTTTGCTAGTATGATAATTTTCCTTAAAAGCTCATCTGTCATCTCTGAATATTGATCTACTTGCAGCTTGTTACACATCATCAAAGTCAACAACCCTCTTGTCAGTGGATAATCTTTCTCAACCAACATGAAGATATCATGTCCTCTGTCTGTAGATACATGGTGAATACCACATGTATCATATAACCTCCATGTCAATAGATCATGCATATACCTCTAAAGTTTCCATAGAATGCCATCAGTATCAGGTTCAAATAGCCTCTTTAATTCAACCTATAATGTTCTTTCTTTGTCATTCGTAGGATCTGTTGAACTGAATCTTTATTTAACCAAACTCCATAGCTTATCCAGATCATCTCTATCAAATTTCTTTAACATATCATCAAAGGTCTTATAAGCTTCTGTATGGTTTCCAACTCTGATAATTTTCCAATACTTTCTTGTGTCTTCAGAGTAAACCTCCCAGTCTATGATTGGATATTTGACTTGTAAAGATTCAACATAAACTTCTTCCACTGGAACTACCATTATCGTTTGTTGTAAATTCTCTTATGATATCTCATCTGCTTTTAGTTCTTCAATTGGTTCTAAGCCTTCTCTAGTCTTTTTCCTTTTTGAACTTTCTTCTTGAAGATTTTGACTTGCTCTTTTTGTTCTTTCTTTTTCCATAACAGAGTCCATAGGTACAAATGAGGTAACCTGTTTGTAAACATTATCAAACATCTCCTTGACTTTATAAAAGCTCTTTCCCTGAAGTGTTCCATCTTGTATCCTTCCATATTCTTCATATATGTGCACATGGTCTTTCTTTGCTGAGACATGGTTTAAGGTTTATGTTTGATTGCCTCATATCACTGTGCTACTTGTAACTTCTTTCTCTTGTCAATGAGTTCTGCAAGTAGTCTTGCCCTTTCTTCAATGGATAGATTTTCCTTTTCTTCCTCTTACAGTTTCTGAGCCAGATCCTTATCTGCTTGAAAATCAAGCTTAAACATCATCCTAATCAATATCAACAACTGGGGGATTAGCTTCATCTTTAGTAGTCTCACTTGCAAGTAGCTCTTCTTGTTCTGCATTAAATCTTGCTTGTTCTTCTTCATGCAACTTCTGAGCTAATTATTCATCAAGGCTCATCTGAATCTAAACTCTCTTTTTGATCTTCTTTGGTTGCTTAAACTCTTGCATAATGGCTTTACCCTTATCATTTGTAGTCTCAGTAGTCTCACTTGATGAAGGAATAATGATGTTAACTTGTTGAACCATACCAGCAGTACTAACTGGCATTGATGCACCAGGAGTACTAACTGATTCTTCAACAGTACTAAATATCTTACTAGCAGTATTAACTCCTTCACTGCCAGTACTAACTGCTCTTCTTCTTCTTCTTCTTCTTCTTCTTCTTCTTCTTCTAGTATAAGTGTTAACATTTTTCTTGGCTGCATCTGCAAGAACTTTAGCTGCACTAAGAACTCCTAACTGATCTTTAGATTGGTCTTCTTAACTACTAACCTTTGTAGGAGTAACCAAGGAAATTCCTGTATCTTGATCAATGTATTCTATCATCCTCCCCTATTTGGAAGGATCCTCTAAACTCTCCTCATCATCTAAGACTACAATCTTGGCTCACCTTCTAGCTTGGCTTGTCTTGACAGTCTGCTCTAACTTCTTCACCTTTTTGATAAGTTTAGTTAAAGCAGCACTATAGGTTTGTTTTGTTTGCTTCAATTTTGTCTCCAAGCTGTCCACTTTGTTTGACAATTTTGTACATAGAACCGTTAATTCATGTAGTATCATACTGCCCTCATCACTTCTAGGTGTGTGACCTCCTAGGAGAGGTGAATCATGGGGCATGGTAGGGGACTTAGGGATGTTACCACTGCCCTGTCCTGCATCTATGCTAGAGACAGTAGTGGCAGCCCCTCCATGAACAACATCCACACTTGTGAATGCAGCCTCATCTGCTACATTGGTGTAAGTAGGAGAACTGGGCTGAGGAACCTCAGTTTCCTGTCTGGTTGGTATCCTTGAGGGTGATGAAAGTGGTGGTTGTGAGGTTGTTGGAGCACCTGAGGGTGTGTGATGGGACTCAACTGGGACTGTTGATCCTTCACCCTGCAGAATTGGACCTTGAACAAGCATTGTTGGAAATAAAGGAATGTCCACCCCAGTGTATCCCTTGGAAGCCCTTCTCATATTGCTAAATAGTTTTTGTGTGAGGGTAGGAGCAATATAAGTTCTGTTGTGAGGTAGAAGATGTCTCTTATGCTTGTTCAAAAAGATTTGAATAAATCTTGGATACATTAAAAATTTAGACTTACTATCCAAGTTTTTCACCATGCCTTCAAAAATCATTTTAGAAAAGTTGAAAGTCCTGTTTGTGGCCAAGCAAATGATAGCAGTTGCTATATTGCTACTAAATTGTTCCCAAGCAGTCTTCTTAGGACTTAAACAATGAAGAATGGTATGGATTAAGAATCGCCATTGAGGGGAAAAGTGATCCTTTTGAAAGGTCAACTTGTCAGAGTTGGAAACATACCTCATAAGTGTAAGTTGTTGAAAGATTTTAGTATTAGGCAAAGTAGTAATACCATCAAAGTCTTCTAACTTGAGATGCCTCCTGATAGATGCCTCATAAACAAGCTTAACTTTCCCATCTACTGTAGCAGTGATTTGTACTTCTCTAGAGTCTAGGGTGTTTGCAGCAGCAGTTTGTATAATTTGTTAGAGTGATTGAAAACAGGGGAATATTGGGATATTCAATGAGTAGGGCATACTTTATGTGACTTGTATTAGATATCCACTATCCTGGTGGAAAACCGGGTTTACTTCCACTCTATTTTTGTGAAAGTAAGTGACCTTGTTGTGTGTATCACAGAAATCCAAATTAGAGCAAATGTTGAGTGGGTTATAAAGGGGTGTTAGTGGGCATGGTTTGGGTGGGGGTGTGGAGTTAATATGAGTTTGGCGATTTGGGATTGGATTAGTTTTTTAGAGGAGATGATGTTGGGGGTGGGGTAAGTAGGTTGTAGTGGTAAGAGGGTGAGGTTGGTTTGATTTAGTAGGTATTAGAAAGCTTATAAGGGAAAGAAAGATTAAGAAATATCCAAATTATAGACCCCTATAAGCTAAGTTGTTGGCGGAAATATCTCAACAACTATAATTAATTAAGGAAATTCTGTTATACCTCAAATAGTACTAACGGTATCATAACAGTACTAAGATTAGCATAACAGTACTAAGTAGTGCCCAGCAGTACTAAGTAGTGCCTAGCAGTACTAAGTTTTTCTGACTAACAGTACTAAATATGCCCAGCAGTACTAAGTAATACCTAGCAGTATTAACTTTTGAGATACCAGTTTTAACCTCAATTTTGTTCCAAAACGTATTTCCATCACCAAACTTGATTCTCACAAGCTCTCTTTTTGTTTTTATTCTCACTTTATCTATCAATTCTTTTGCTCACTAAGTCACTCATTCTGTTTTTGTTTCACACATCTCTCTTTTCTTTTTGCTCACAATATCAGACAGTTTTATACAAATATCATCAATTCCTTTTGTTTCATGTTGTCCTCCCCACTTCCAAGTGTGTTAACTCTTGAGAGAGAAGTTTCTGCACCCTTAATATGGTAACTTGGCACCTGGGACCACTACCTGAATCAGTTCCCTAAGGAAGAGATTCATTAAGTGTTACCATGGATTGGGTCCTATTTATGTTATCGATGTCCTGCTCTGCTTCTAAGCTAGAAGCAATAGTGGCAGCCCTTTCCATTCTGTCTTCTTACTCCTTATAGACAGTCTCATCTGCAACAAGGTGAATATGTAACACCCCCAAATAGGGTCGCAGCGGAATAATGTGTCCGGGAGCGTTACTTCATAGATCAACAGCACAAGATATGAGAACGACCTCGAAAAGAGTCGTTTGAAAATGATACATTAGATTTAATAAATGTTGTTACAAAAGCTCAACAGCTTAACTTGTTCACCCTTAAAAATGTAAAGTTTTTAGATCATAACAAATATTCCTAAAATGTAATGCCTCTAAATCTTTATGCCATGACTCCAAAATGATTGACCACCAATGTATCTCTTTGCTCTTGTACCTCATAGACCTGAGAAAACATGCTTTAAAACGTCAACATAAAGTTGGTGAATTCATAGGTTTATGTAAATATAATGTAGGACCGCAAGATTTCCCCGTGATTATGCAACCTGTACACCTATCACAAAATGTATTTATGTTTCCCTAAGTTTATGACACTGAAGATCGACATGTATGAATGCAATATAAATATTGCCAAATTGCCCGTGATGATGTTCAACCCTAAACATCCCAAATCCGACATGGTATACATCCGTTGGTTCACTCCGTGACACCAGTGAGAACTACTTACCCGGATGGGGATGTCAATCCCAAATAGATCTATTTATAACATTCGCGCTCACAACAAGAAATTGACAGTTCATGATAATGGGCTCAGATGGGTTATCGCTACTTAGGCAAACACGTAATCATGTTAAAATGTACACTTGCGTCCAATCGTAAAACAATGCATATGTTTCTCACCCCAAAACTTGTAAATCATTATAAATGTAAAATGTGGGGCTATGAACTCACCTTAGTGAATAAACTGGAGTATATGAATCAAGAGAATGGAAACGTCACGGATAAGACCGAATGCAACCTAATTAAATATAGGTCGTATGAGTACTAAGTACTTTGAATAACTAATACCACATATAATTCTATATAGTTACATCACCACCTAAAAGTGTTTGTTTAATTTATTAAATTAAACAATTTAATTTGTACTTGTAAAATAAATGTCTATGTATTTGAAGTTGTAAAAATGATATACTTGTCCAACAATTTGTTATTTTCCAAAAACACTTGATGTATTATTTATATAATTTCCTTATATAAATAATTTAATTGTTTGAGAAAATAATATTTATAAGGTTAAATACATTTATAAATATTACTTTTAGTAAAAACGTCGTATCTTTCTCGTTTTAATCCCGTTTTTAACGTTCTTTATATGTATGGATTCGTATTTGAAAAATCTAATCAAATTTTAAATTCTTTATATGATTAGGTACTGTTATGAACAGTAACAGTAAGTGAAAGTTTATAAAAATACTTTTTATAACTTTAATTATTGAAATCGTATTTTAATTGTATCTCATTCGTTTTAATTCGGTTTTTAGTGATTCTTATGTCCACGTCTTCGTAATTAAAAACTCTATCCAAGAAAAATATTTCTCAACAGTACACTATCGTGAACAGTAACAGATTTTTATAAATTTACTTTTATAAAAGTACTTTTTAACTTAAACATGTAAATAATGTACCTTCTTTGTTATAAATCCATTCTCAATGTACTTTATAGTTTTAAAATCCTTATAACTTGTACTTTCTCATAAAAATGTGTCCTCAATTTATCAGATTCGAATTTGGTTGGGTTTTTATAAAATAACTTTTATAAAAACATTTATATATATATAATTATTGTAAACTTGTAAACGTCATATCTTCTTCGTTAGGGCTCGGTTTTTCAAGTTCTTTATATGCTTACGATCCTCATGAAAAGTACTATTTTTATAAAACATAAAATAATTATTATATGGTTCGAATGAACAGTAACATTTAAAAGTTTAATTAACTTGTTTTATACACTTTTAAACTTAATAAAGTCACCACAAGTCTTCTAATTTATAAATTAATATCCATGGTATATAAATTATGTCCTCTACCTTCTACCTAAGTGCCATATCAATATAAGTCAATATTTTCCAAGAAAATTAATCCAACAATGTTTTTTACTTATGCTAAACTTTATAATTAAATAAATAATCATAACTGGCAAATAATTATTAAACTATCCAGTGGCTTTATAAATCCTTGTTTTAAACATATAACGATATTTTAAACATCATCTTAGTCCACAAATAAAATCAATTCATGTATGTTAGTACATTATTTATTATAACTTCAAAATAAACCTATGTTTAATGATTTAACTATACACAATTAAATAAAACGTGAAATTAACATAATGAAAAGAGTTAGGGACATAGATATAAAACCTAGATGATTGTAAAACGAATGTAAGAATAAGGTAAACCCAACAAAGCAAAACCCTAGTTTACCTTCTTGATTACAACCCTTGTAAAACATAGAAACCCCAATCTTCCAAACCACCGTTGGCAACACCTTAGATATTACTACAAATGATCCTTGTATACTTTTTTAAAATCAAAACTAGGAAACACCCTAGAATAAGTTAATATTGGCCGTGGGTTTTGGTTAGGGTAGAGAGAGTTTGTGTGTGAAAGTTTACTTGTGAATTATGAAAGAGTGTGTATGGTTTCCTAGGTCTTGCTATTTATAGATAGAAGTATTCCAAAACAACCATAAACAAACCATGATCTAGAGGTGGATTAATTAAAAATTGTAAACAAATGACCCAAGATATAATAATTATGTAAAACTGTAATCTAAGTAGCATGTGCTTTATGAAATAAGGTAAATATTTAAATTTGGTCTTGGGTTTTATTCATGCTAGAACCGGCCTAGGTGGTTTGTAACATAAAAATGATTTAATTTTTGTGTATTGGGTATAAAAGTGGGTATTTGTTTGAGTATAGATAGGTATAGGTGCTTCCGGGTGTGCCTAAATATATTTTACTACGAAACGTAAACGTTTTACGTAACCAATAAAAATAAAATGTGAAAAGTTAATAATTATTCTCATAATAATTATATAAAACTTGCTTGACATAAACTTTTATATTTGTTTGGTGCTCGTTTACGTTTGATTGATGATTTTTAGTTTACGCATTTACTAAACTATCAATAAATTAAGAAGCGAACGCGTAAAACTCTAAAACTAAATAATGGAATAAATGAGTCGTAAATGACCTGGAAAATGTAAAATGTTATGAGAACCCAACCTTTCAAGATGCTTTGGATGTTCTCACTCTCACATCCTTTTTATCCTGCCTTCTTGACACTAGCAAGTGTCCTGCCATCTACATTCAGGAGTTCTGGCTACAGTTACAAATATCAAAAGCATCACATTAAATATTCAATATTAACATAAGACTATACATTTGATATGAAACTTTTCAGAAACATGCTTTTGATTTGTCCAAAACTTCCTGGACAGAAGTTTGTAGATCCACCATTTGAAGAGGAAATACTAACTTTCATAAGAGAACTTGGCTCCCCTGGCAACATCAAATTACTCTCTGATTTCAAAGTTGATGCATTACCCCAACCTTGTGAGAACCTTTGAACCATCTCAACAAGGTCTCATTGGTAAAGTAACCGGAATTGACATACTTCGTCTTTCTAGGGCTCAGATACTTTGGGGATTGTATCACCAGGAGAAAGTTGACTATGTTTACCTTCTTTGGGAAGACCTAGTTTTTCAGATCAAAAACAAGGAGTCAAGAAAGAACAAATAACAATTTTTTTTAAGATTTTAACCCAATGATTCACTAAAAGTTACATCAAACACTTCAATGACACAGACAATCCATTCCAAGAAGAAACAAGGTAGACTGGCACATGGCTAATGATGATCCTATTCTCACAACTATGAGATTCATTCCTCAGCATGAAGTTGTTCAAAGATACGGTGCCATTCTTCCAAACTATCTAACCAATCCAGTAAGGAAAGAATCTGCAGCGTACAAGACTTACCATGATCTTGCTACTGGAAAGGTGCAACCAAAACCAAAATATGTACGTCGATCTTCTAGGACAAAGACTGATGAAGTACCCAAGCCTTCCACCGGTAAAAGAGTCAAAGCAACAGCTAAGGTAGCAAAGTCTGGAAAGAAAAAGCAACCAGCTCCTGGATTGGAAACTCTCTCTGACATAGCACTGACTGAGGCGGAACAAATGAAATTGGCCATTGAAAGAAGAAAAACACAACTTCACATCTCTCACCTAGCGATCTGGTGCAAATGAAAGAACAGGTGGTTACACCAGTGTTCCTGATGTACCGATTCTGAATCTGCTGATTAGCAAATCTCTTGGAAATCAGTGACAGAAGAAGATGATGAGGAAGTGCTATGTAGTTGAACACGATGAGACATGATATGAACGGGACTGAATCTAACAATGATGGTGAAGACTTTGTTCATCCTAAGTTTTCAACTCATGATGATGAAGTACGGCAAGAAGAAGTAAATGAAGAATATAGCTTTGATCCTAGGGTTCAAACTAAAAAAACACCTTTCACCTATGTAGAATCAACTGATGAAATAACAGTGATAAGAAGTTCAATGAGCAAATACAAGAAGAAGAGATGGTTGAAGAGGAGAGGCACACAAGAAGATGACAAAGAGAATGAACTATACAGGGATGTGAACGTTAATCTGAAGGGAAGAGACACTGTGATGACGGATGCTCCATTGCCTAATGTTCAAGCAACTCAGGAAACAGAAGATACTCATGTGATACTCACCGCTCCGATCATTCCTAAAGGTCAACAGCAGGGTTCTTCTGTGTCATCTGGATTCGTTTCTAACATGCTCAACCCTAGACCAGATACAGGTATTGACTCAATATTTAACACTGAGGCAACTTCACTGGTAGATGTTCCGGTCACAACTATTGTTGAGCCACCTCTTATGTTTGCAACAACTCTTTATCCACCACCCACTCCTCTCATCACACATATGCAACAAACACCATTTCCCATACCAACAACAGCTCCAAGTACATCTCTTTAAGACCTTCCAAACTTCGGTTCTTTATTCGGGTTTGACCATAGACTTAAAACTCTCGAAACCGAATTCTCTGAGTTTAAGCAAACGAACCAATTTGCTGAAACAGTTTCTTCCATTCCCAGCATTGTTGATGCATACCTTGCAAACAAGATGAATAAATCCGTCAAGACAGTTGTTCAATTGCAATCAGACAGACTCAAAGATGAAGCTCAAGCCAAAAACGAAGACTTTCTTAATAAACTTGATGAAAACATAAAGAAAATAATCAAGGACCAAGTCAAAGACACTTAAGCACAATTCTTCTCCAAATTTTGTCCAATGCAATTGAGAAGATAGTAAACGAACAACTCGAAGCTGAGGTTATGACTCGTTCAACCACTGAATCCAAGAAATCTCTTGCTATCGCTACCAACCTATCAGAATTAGGCCCTGAAGAGATTCACTAGAAAAGACATGAGAGCGAATAATCAATCCACATATCTAATGAACAAAAGAATCTCTACAAGGCATTGGTTGAAGCTTACGAAAGTGACAAGCTCATTCTTGACATTTATGGTGATACCGTCTCGTTTAAAAGACGCAGAGATAATGAGGATAAAGACGAAGAACCCTTCACTGGATCAAACCGGGGGTCCAAGAGAAGACGAGCTGGAAAAGAACCAGAGTCAACCAGTGCTCCAAAGGAAAAGACATCCAAGACAACTGGCAAGTCAACTGATGGGTCCAAATCTTAACACAAGTCTGCTAGCGAGTCTGCTCATACAGAGGAGCCAATGCACACTGACAATGATTTGGAAGAACCAGCACATCAGGAGTTTGATATAGGAGCTACTAAAGAACAATCTGATAAAGAGACATCTTAGCATCCTGATTGGTTTCAAAAACCAGCAAAAATCCCTACTCCCGATCGTGATTGGAACAAGACTTTACCTGCTGTTCATGGACCAGTTCAACCTTGGTTAAGCAATCTGGCTCGGGAAGAAGGTCCTCGTGAATCATTTGATGAGCTTATGGATACTCCTCTGGACTTCTCAGCATTTATGATGAATCAACTCAAAATTGACACTTTAACACCTGAATTATTAGCCGGTCCAACATTTGAGCTGATGAAAGGTACATGCAAGAGCTTGGTTGAGCTAGAATACTTCTTTGAAGAAGTCTACAAGGCAACCACGGATCAACTAGATTGGCACAACCCTAAAGGTCAGCAATATCCTCACGATCTGCGAAAGCCACTACCATTGATACCTAACTCTCGCGGTCGTCAAGTCATTCCATTTGATCACTTCATCTTGCGTATCTATCTGGTGGTGTCTCCAGCCATACTTATGCGACTTCCATCACAAAGACCAAGGCTGCAGATTATGGTCATATCAAATGGATTGAAGATTTGGTCCCCAATACAATCTGGAGTGAAGTGCTGGTCAACTATGACAAGCATGCACTATGGGGAATCTCTCATTGGGAATGTAAACTTCAACAATTCTATGGATTTGCTGCTAACAGGGAATCTGCTCGTTGATTTATATCCAAACGTAAATCATTGTTGGTCATTAAAGCTTTAAAATTGTCGAATGTGCATGGCTACAAACATTTGGATTTGGATCACCAGTTCGTAAGATTAGACAACTAATCTGGGGTATTATTTCATAGTACAACAGTCATAATCATAGAAAATGACTCGAAAGAGACGTTTTTAAAAGATAAGTTGTCATTCATTATTTCATCCGAGTTTTTACAAACAAATGTCCAAAAAATCTACATGAAAACATAAGTATGAATGATAAACAGTTTTATCCATCTTCAAGTCTGTGCCACTCTGGCCATAAAATGTTCAGTAACCTGAGAATAAACATGCTAAAAAGTCAACAAAAAGGTTGAGTGAAATTCATAGGTTTAAATAAATAGTGTGAAATACGCGGCTTCCTCATAAGATAGTGCTACGTTGTTTATACACCCATAAGGGATAATAATAGCAAATAATTGCAATGAGTACAATTATTATGGAAAACAGTATTATTGCCCTAAGCTCATGCACCGAGACCTTGAGATAATCAATGATCACAATAAATTGCCCCAACGGATGCCTTTGCCAAACACCCTCATAATGTCTCAAATGAAGTGCGTTTGGTTACCAGAAAGTATAGGTACACCAACGGGGAAGCTCAGTTTCAAATAGATCTATTCACAACATTTGCTCTTACTCTGAAAAGTAATTAACAGTTCATGATAGTGGGGTCTTAATGGCAAAAGTAAAGACTTAGGGAATAATATATTAGGATAGCATATAGTTGGAAAAACACTCATATTCATGGTTTATAGCATGTATCCCCCTCGCGGGTTTATGAAAACATTAGAAGATTTGAAATGCGAGGCTATGAACTCACCTTAACAGTACAGGAAAATCTGATTGATGGCAAAAGTATATGAAATGAAAGTAACGGCTTCGTCACGCAACCTGTGGTAATATGTCAAGTCATAGTGTGATGGTTTATGTTTCAAAACTTTATAAAGTTTAACGTATTACTTTGATTTATTAATTTATGAAAATATTGTATCACTGTTCGGGCCATCATAAATCAGAGGTCATGTAGTAAATGTTTGAGGAGTCAAGACACTTTAAATCTTAAATCCAGCAAACTCGTCAAAATGTGTACCCAAATGAAACTCCTTACATGAAGCTCCCTAGTAACGTGATACGATAAAATTTTAAGTTTCTTTAAAAGTTAGTCGATGATAAATTATGTTAAATATATAACGTGATTGTTTTATAATGCGTCGATCGATGATCAATAACGATAAATGTGTTGGGTTTTAATAAAATTGAGTCTTATAATATTAATATATATTTTTACAATTTATATAAAAATATTATATTTTATATTTTTAAGTTTGCAAAAATGGCAATATATACCCTTGGTTTATAAACTTTTACAAGTTTAGTCCTTTATATATAAAGTATATATAATTTAAACCTTTAACTTTAGAACTTGGAAAAATAGGTCCTTATAGTTATAACTTTGGAATAATGACATTTTCAGCCCCTTTAGTTATAAATTTCAGAAAGTTACGATATATACCCTTATGCATGAAAATAATTTACAAATCAAGTCCAAAAAGCCATGCAAGGTTATTTTAGGATTCCAAATGATATTTCCAGGTTATAGCTTCTTAGAATAAGCTAAAATAAGATGTTCTAACGTAACAAAAGTTTAGAAAAAGGATTCGTTAGCTAGAAAATCAAAACGGGTCGTTTTTAGGGTTTAAAAAAAAACGCATGGGTTTGAGGATTCAAGGCTTCAAAAAAGAGTTTATATATGATCTTAAGAGTATTATGAACATTCTAATACAGATTATAAGCTTATTGAACAAGATTTAAGCTTACTTGAGCAAAAATGGGTCGAAATGGGGTTTTCGGGTTCGTACGCCTAGTAACGACTTCAAGGGTTCCTTTGTCTTGATTCTTGGCTTCTATTCTGAGCTTAGGGACTTCACTTGATCCTTCTTGGTCTGAGTTAGAACTCCATTTAAGTGGTGATGAGTTTTTGAGGTGTGATTTGAAAGAGGGTGTATGTTTCGGCTTATATAGTGCTTAGAAAGCCTATGTGCCTAAGTTTTCTTATTTGCTTAGTGTCTTAGCTAGATGAGGTGACTAAGGGAGGCTATATGATGAGTAGGGTGAGCTAGAAAAATAGCTATGGTGAGTTGTGGGGTGGTGGTAAAGCCGTGGCATATATAGGGTGACAAGGATGTGATTTTACAATTTGGTGGCCAAGGGAGGTGAATAAGGTGCTTGTAAGGTGCTTGTAAGGTGCTAGGGTGTCTGCTTGGTGATGTGGTGGTGATTTCATAGAGGTGCTTGGGGTGTTTGATAGCTTAAAAATGGGTCAAAAAGAAAGAAAAGGGTGCCGGGTTTGGTTTAGGGTTTCGGGTTAAGATTTTTGGTTTTAATTCGTGGATTAGAGTTAGGATTAGGGATAGATTAGGGTTTAGGATTAAGGTTAGTGTTAGGATTAGGGTTTAGTATTAATTTTTAGGGTTTAGGATTAAGGTTTAGGGCTTAGTTTTAAGGTTTAGGATTTAGTTTTAGGTTTAAAGTGAAATTAGGGTTTTTGGGTTTTGTTTAAGGTTTAGGGTTTTAGATTAGGGTTTTAGAATGACTTAAGGTTTAAGTTTAAGGTTTAGAAGTCATGCATTAAGTGCTTGTACCTTGTGCTAAAGTGGTAGTAAGAAACTAGAATGAATTTGGAGGTAAAATGACATAGTTTGACTTTCTTACATCATTGACTTGTACATTGAGCTTTAGAAAGTTGTAACTTGATTTAGGAGGGAAAAGATATTCAAATGTTGTGTATTGATACTTTTACACATGCTTTAAAGGCTTGTACATTCATTTTATATGTATACATTACATATAATTAGGGTTTTAATGTAAACGTTAACGTTTAATGCTTGTTTTGATATAACGTTTTGAAAAGTATGTTAAATTAATAATGTAATTGGTAAAAATAATATTAAGATATAGACTTGACATATTAGGATGTTTACATGATTTAAAAATAGATATAGATGACATTGGTAGAGGTTGCATGAGCTCGTTTACTTTAGAGATGCAAGTTACGTTGCATAATGAGATATAGCAAAAATTTCCTTGTAAAAAGGTGGTATATAAAGTGAATCTAATTTAATAGATGGATATTATAGTGTATCTAATTTAATAGATGGATAATTACAGTGATGAAAATTACAGGTTGTTATAGTCTCCCTCCCTTAAAAGAAATCTCGTCCCGAGATTTAGTTGGATGCCGAAGTAATGTTTGAAAACAGATGCGGATACTTGGCACGAATTTGATCTTCACATTCCCACATAAATTTTGGTCCTCTTTTAGAGTTCTATCTTACTTTGACTATAGGAATACGACTTTGCTTTAGTTGCTTGACTTCTCGATCCATGATCTCTATTGGTTCTTCCATAAAGTTGAGTTTGTCATCGAATCGAAGCTCTTTCATTGGAATGTTGGTGATGTGAAGTCCACTATTCAGACAAGAAGAATGACAAAACCTACTTTTGAACAAGGGTTTCTCAGTGCTGTTTATAAAGAGAAATCACATGACACTCTGAATACTTATTTATATGCTTGTTTTTTTTTATCCAGATTGAACCTACAAGCATTGCTAAAGCTCTATCTGATTCATCTTGGGTGGAAACTTGTGGATTTGCCTAATGGGAAGAGGGCCATTGGAACAAAATGGGTCTTTAGAAATAAGAAAGATGAAAGAGGAATTGTGATTAGGAATAAAGCAAGGTTGGTTGCACAGGGTCATAGACAAGAAGTAGGTTCAGACTTTTATAAAGAAGTTTTTGCTCCTGTGGCAATAATTAATGGCAATAAGATGTTTTTTAGACTATGCTTCTTTTATGGGTTATTCTGGTATATAAAAAGGATGTGAAAAGATGCATTTATTATTAGAACTATTGAGAAGAGGTTTTTGTTATTCAACCACCAGGATTTAAAGATCCTGACCATCAGCAAAGTTTCCAAGGTGGTCAAGGCCTTTATAGGTTCATCAAGCTCCAAGAGAAATGGTATGAAAACCTTGGCAAATATCTGTTGATTAATGGGTTTAAAAGAGGGAAGTAGATCAGAACATTGTTTATCAAGAAGCAAAAAAAAAGGAGATATTTTGCTTGTATAGGTCCTATTGGTTGATGACATTATCTTTGGCTCTACAAACAAGGAGTTGTGTACTGCATTTGAGAAGCTTATGAAGGATAAGTTTCAGATGAGTTCTATGGGAGAACTTATTTTCTTCTTAGGATTACAGGTAACACAGAAGGCAGATGGAATATTTATCAGTCATGAAAAATATGTAGCTGAGATTTTGAGGAAATTCAACTACACTAATGTGAAGTCTGCTTCTACTCTAGTTGATTTGGAAAAGCCTTTAGTCAAAGATGGAGATGCTAATGATGTTGATGTACATCTCTATAGATCTATGATTGGGTCCTTGATGTATCTTACAACATCTAGACCAGATATCATGTTTGCAGTATGTGCATGTGCCAGATTTCAAGTTACTTAGAAGGCATCCCATCTCTTTTTTCTTCAGCTGTAAAGGAGAATTTTTAGATATTTAAAAGGAATACCAAACTTTAGGCCTTTGGTATTCTAGAGATTCTCCATTTGAACTAGTTTCTTATACTAATAGTGACTATGCTGGAGCCACTCAAGATAAGAAATCAACAACTAGAGGTTGTCAGTTTTTGGGAAACAGATTGATATCTTTGGTTTGTCCCCCCCCCCCCCCCCCCCCCCCCCCCCCCCCCCCCCCCCCCCCCGGCGAAGTGGGCCCCCCCCCCGCCCCCTGGCGTGAAAGAAAGCCTAATTGTGGTTGCTACCTCTACAACTGAAGCTGAATATGTAGTTGTTGCTAGTTGATATGGACAAGTACTCATGATTTAAAAATCAATTGCTGGATTATGGGTATAATTTCATGAATACTATGATTCACATTGATAATAACAGTATTATCTAAATTATTAAAAATCTTGTTCAACATTCTAAAACAAAACATATAGAGATTAAACATCATTTTATAAGAGATTGCAATGCTAAAAAGTTAATAAAAATGGTTAAAATTGATACTGAACATAATGTTGCAGATCTTCTTACAAAAGGTTTTGATGCAGGAAGGTTTCAGTACTTGGTCTTAAGTATTGGAATGCTTAATCCTTAATGTTTAAATCTCTTTATGTCTTTGTAAAGTTTTGTAACGCATTAGTACTATTAGTTGTATCCATTAGTACTGCTAAGTATAATTAGTACTGCTAGTTATACTTAACACTGTTAGTTAAAACTCCTAGTCAAAATTATCACTCCTAAACTGTTGGGAAAAACAAGTCAATCGGTCAACGTACTGGTAAGCAAAAGGTCAACGTACTGCTAAGTAAAAAGTCAAGGTAC
>BQNB010126287.1:0-19626 GCA_026074375.1 Tanacetum coccineum
TCTCGAACGAACTTGGCTGCTTCTTGCAAAAATTGCATTTAACACTTGGTGTAGTGTCATCCGAAAACTCTTCATTTGGTATTGAAATTAATTTAGAAATATTGGCCATATTGAAAGTATTTAAAAGATACAACTCTTCACGCGACTTGGCCGATTGAGAAACAAAAAACCCCCAAAGAGGATTAATCTTTGTATAATTTGCTGGTTTTATTTCTTTGTTATTGTTTTATTTTTAAGCGACTCTCATGAGCAAGTTCCAGTGTCTCCTCCGAATCATACACAGAAGGAGGATCATGCTTTTCTAATAGAACTTTGCCATTATACAAACTCTGTTGTTTCTGCTGAGCTTGCTTGAGATAAAAAGGATTTTGATAACCCAAAGCCATTTTATGTTCGGAGTGGTAAAACAAGTCTGGCTTAGGTGAAAGCATGTTCATTGTTTGAATCGATTGACTCGTTTTAACCAAAATATTATCTAATTCCTTTATCTTATTCTCAAGATCAATTTGTTTATCAAGAAGCTCGTCTTCGCGCATTTTGAAATCAGACTTCAACCTTTTCTTTTCTTCTTGAAGAGAAGAAACGGTTGATTTTTCCTTTGAAAGTTGTTTACTTAAATTTGAAATTTCCTCATTCAAAGTCGTTATTTGTTTACCTGAACTTAAATGAAGTGCATTTATCTTTTTAGAAAGACATTGTTCTTGATAAACAGACTGTTGATAACACCTTTCAAGTTTGTCATATTTTTCTTGATTAATTTCAACGATTGATTTTTATATCTAGCAAGCTCAGTGCGATTGACCGAGTTGACTTTCTCAACTTCAGTAGCTAAATTATTATATAATGAATCATATAAAACACGTGTTTCCTCAACATTTGCAGGATGTTGTTCTACTGTTCCCCCACCTTGTTCCACACTAGAAACCTCAGAAATGACATTGTTATCATTCTGTGGTACTTCGCGTGGTTCAGGAATAGGCTCGAGTAGCTCAGTATACTGCTCCTCTTGAGTAAATATATTGAATATCTCATCATTATAGCAGTTATCATGAAGTTGTACCTCAGCTGATCCGTCTGAGTCATAGACGGGAGCTTTGTTAGTTTGGGTACCCAAAGTTGATGCTTGCTGCAGATTAGCCATCAAAATGCAGTTTGCATTGACTTCCTCAATCTCATCTAGATCCGCCGCAGCAGCCATCAAATCAAACTCTTCAGCTTGTAGTTGGATTCCTGCTTCTTCCTTTTGAGCAATTAGCAACTGAGTCTGAAGATAAGCAGCATCCCTTCTCCTTGGCCTGACTGTGCAATTCCTAGCGAGATGACCCAATCCTCTGCAGTTGTAACACCTTATCTAATTACCATTGTTCCCATTTGCATTACCCCCAGCTCGTGCTGCTACAACATTACCATTTCCATTCTGATGAGCTATACCCAGAACAATAATTACCCCATTCTGATTTCCAACATTCTGAATACCCGAATTCTGAACTGCATTCTGAATAACCTGATTCCCTACATTCTGCCCAACATACTGTCTAAACTGATTTCCCCCATTTCCTCCAACCATCTGCATTTGATTATCTTGACCCAAATTCATACCCGGCTGAGCAATCTGCCTATTTCGAGGGTTGGATGAAATTCTCTGGTTGTTGTTGGTTGGTGTAGAGTAGTTTAGTTTGAATGCCTTGGCCATTAAAGCAAGTGTCGTGTTCATTGCTGCTGTAGGGTCTGTAATGTCTTCGAGATTTGGCATAGGTTGTTGCATGTAGTTCTGGTTGAATGATGGTTGTGGGTTATAGTTGTTGTTGGGTAGTGGTTGTTGTATGTAGGTACTTGATGATGGTAGATCTGGGTGAAACACTAGATAATTGAAAGGATTGTTGGAATTTGCCATGAGTGCTAAAGGATCTTGTGTTTTTGCAAGTCGTTCAGCTCTTAGTTCATCTACCTCCTTTTGATTGTACTTTAAGAAATCATACAACTGAGTGTAATCTGCTGTATGCAAGTCCTTTGTTTGATGAACAATGGTAACATGTCGACTCCATTCTGGTTGTAAGTTGTTTAGGAACTTGAGATTACTGGCAATCTTTTCTGGAAAGTGTTTGTTTCTCTTGAAATCATTCATCAATTTAGAGAAACGATGATAGTAAGACTCAATCGATTCCCCATCAGTAGAAGTAAACCTTTCTCATTCATTAAACAACTTAGCCTTTTTCTCTTGAATTCCAACCCTTTCATCATTTGTTGAACACGTAACCAGATTTTGTGAACAGTTTCACAACTATCAACAACAACATAGATGTCTTCAGGAAGACCGAGAAGAATAGTCTGAATGGCTTGATCATCGGCTTCAACCTGTTTAAGCTCCTTCTTAGTGAGTTCATCGTCTGTCTCCTCATGAAAGGTTTCATTAACAGGAACTTCACGGTTTTAATCACCTGGTTCTAGAATCATTCATCTGACATATGGACCATTCATAATGGAATTGTAGATTAACTTTCCATTTAGTCTGCTCTTAGCATACCGGATAAGACGTGATGACCATGGAACATAGTTTTCTTTGTTAAGCATAGGAGGACAGTTTTCGGAGCCGGCGGCATAAATGTCTTGTTGAGTCGACATTTTAAGTGTGATGTGAAATGATAAGTATGGATCGATTAAGTGATTATGATTGACTAAGATTAATTTAAATGAAATGAAATTAATTTCCACGGGATTTTACAAATCTATGATTGGAAATCAAGAAGAACCCGTGAAAGATTAATTAAAGAAGTTAAGGTATGATGAATTAATTAAGTCTTTGTGATTGATTGAAGTTAAGTTTAGATGATGAGGTTTGATGTCGTTAATTGATTGTCCTTAAAAGTTCAAGTATGTGAATTAAGCCCTTGAGAGTTAATGGTCCAAAGTTGGTCAATGTAAAGCAAATCTCAACACACAAAATGCAATCATTTTCTTGCTAGACAAAACGCAGTCTGGTGACTTAGACAAAACGTAATGAGTTCACTTTAAGGCAAACCGCAAGATTTCCAAGACAAAACGCAGGCTTGAACTTTGACAAGTCGCAACAAAAACAAAACGCAATCTTGAACTAGACAAAACACAATGTTTCTCGAAATTTTGGGCAGCATAACGTTTCTATTTTCTTTGATAATTGGTCTTCAGTAGGCAAGTCGCAACACCCAAAACGCAATTAACAAATCGTAAGAGACCAAAACGCAAACTTTACTTGAGACAAAACGCAACTGCTATAGGAGACAAAGCGCAGGAAGTACGAGTCACTATCAAGCTAGTACACACATTTTTTTCTCTAGGTTTGTCTCTATTCAAAAAGTGGCAAAGCTACCAAAATGCAAGACTGATTCCTAGACAAACCGCAACCAAGTTATATTGTTCCCTTTCAAATACACTATAAAATCGCACAACGTAGAAACACCACACTTCTTGTTCCTAGAAACGTAACTAAGAGCACGCTTCAATCTGAAGCACGAGTAATGTAAAAGACTCCACCAAGTTAATGATGCAGAGGACTTGATTCAAAGCGCGAATAGGACAATGATTTGCACTTAACCCCACAACCAAGATCAAACCATGTAGTTCTTGTAGCTTATATTCGAACAAAAAAGACCAAAACAACCAAGCCACGAATCCACAAAATCACTAGGTAACCCTTGCTCTCTGAATACACATGTTAGCTTATCAATTCACAACAAATACAAGAATTTGCAATGAGAAAACTTGAGAGGAGAGAGAGAGAACGTTAGAAAGAGAAATAAACAAAGAAAATGTTACTTCTTAAGAGGGAGAAAAATAGAAGCAAACACCCCGCTACATACTTGGAAGAGGGCTTTCTATATTTATTGTACATGGGCTAGCCTTGGGGTGTTTTTAAGTTGGGCCTTTCAAGGCTAGGTTTGATTCTAATGGGGCTTACAAGCCCGTTTAAATAGGCCTAATTCCATTATAGAACTCTGGCGAATATACACAGGCTATTACCAAGGTTCGGGAAGTCCTTAATGACCATCATTCTCAAAATACTAGCGTTACAGCTATTCCTAAAAATTTTACCCATGTTGTAAAAAATGTTCTCTCCATCTAAGTCTATAGTACTCATCCGTTGCTGGGTCTGAGTGATTTTACCAAGCCAGTTCTAAAGTTCATTCACATACACGGTTATACCTCATTTTTTTTGTGGCGAATTTTTTAGTATAAGTTTGGAAAACGAAATAGGACCGTAATTCTCACCAATTTTGCGATGGATGGTATTGGGTAATAAGTGCGCGAGGTATGTAATAGTAATTTGTTACAAACGTTATGCTAGAAATTTTTAAAATTGGACTTAATTTAAGCATTTAAACCATAATATTTGTAATAGAATAGAAATGTAGGCGTTCTCTTAATCTCCATCACCTCTACACTTACAAATTATATAACGGTCCTCGTATGTATTAGATCAAACGATTTAAATAAAAGCGGAACAATAGATTGTTAATTAGAATGAAGAACTCCCTTGATATGTTGCTCGGGTTGATTCTCCAATTTGAGTTCTTGAGCAAAAGTGTGTTGATGTGCCCGTTCGAATGCTCCGTCGAGGTTCTAACACACGTCTTTTTCAGAGTATACCATATCATTGATTTCCTTACAGCAAGGTCCTGCATAAAAGTTTAGAAGATAAAGGTGCAATTCCTATCTCGGTTATACAATTATTACAATACAGGAAAACAATTTAACACACTGTACAGTAGGTCAATACCCCGTATCCTAAACCCAAGGATATGTCGTATTGCATCCTGTAAAAAAATATTTTAAAGTTTTGTAGAAATTAAATACTGAAATTAAAGACTGATAACGTCTAGACAGGTTTGATACGGCATATCCATAGGGGTTCGATACGCCGTATTGAGTGTCAGACTCAATAAAACAATTGAAATTACAATTCAAACAATTAAAAACAACCGGGTTGTCTCCCGGTAAGCACTTTTCTTTCAGCTAGTCTTTAAGTTAGACTTTTTCTTTCTCTTCACTTCATTCATCCATGATTCGCTCGCACTTGTCCTCGTGAGCGAATTTCTTCATAATCATTTGGCATGACACGTATTTCATGAAAAATGACATGCCGAGCGCAACGTCTCTTGTTACATCTTCATCATCAATGATGATAAAACTTGTAAGAATAGAAAATTTTCCATCGAAAACATGTATATCTATCAGAGTTCGGGATGGACTCTTCCCTTCATGACCGTCCTTGTCCTTAATTATGGAATAATAAAAGCTTTTGGTTATTAAATTAACAGACAAGGAAGGGAGGTAGTCAGCATTAACATTTTTATACCCAGTCGTGCAAGAAAATTTCATTTTATAACAATATTTAGAACTGGTTTTAACATTATCAGGTTTATTGACAAAAGTTGGCTCAAAATTAACATCTTGATTCGTCTCGGGTTCTGGAGGTGATTCAACGTAGTTACCATAAATCATGTCAAATGACTCATCATCCTCTCTTATAAGCTTTGTTTTTTAATCATGATATTTTAACATAAAGACCCTCCTGATTATGCTAGTGGCGGGCTTAATACTTTTGAAAACAAGTTTTTCTTCCCCGACCCTTAGAGTAATTTTTCTTTTGTAAACATCAATCTTGGAATGGGCAGTAGACAAAAATGGTCGACCGAGGATCAAAGGGACATCGTCATCCTCGGGTATGTCTAAGATGATAAAGTCTATGGGGAAAATAAATTTTCCAATCTTCACTAGCACGTTTTCAGCAATACCCCTTGGCTGTTTTATTGTTCTGTCAGCCAGTTCAATGGTCAACCTAGTGTGCGATAAAATTCCTAGACTAAGGTTGGTGTAGGTAGAAAATGGCATAACACTCACACTTGCTCCTAGGTTAACAAGGGCTTTATCAAAACAAACATTATGAACAAAACAAGGTAAATTAAAGCATGACCAATTAAGTCACAAAAGTGGGGGTTTTCAAGTATGTACTTGCCATTGTATCAAGCATCTTAAATAATAGAGGCAGCAAGAACTATGCTTGCTGACTCTAAGTTACCTACCATGTTTTGGACAGAAGCAGTTAGTACTGCTTGTTATGTTTTGAACAGGGTTCTAGTGACTAAACCCCATAACAAGACACCTTATGAACTAGTGTCTGGGAAAGTTCCCAACATCAGTCATCTTAAACCTTTTGGGTGTCTTGTGACCATACTTAACACCAGTGACCACTTGGGAAAATTTGAGGGAAAAGCTGATGAAGGTTTTATTGTTGGGTATGCTGCTCATAGTAAGGCTTATAGGGTCTACAATTTATCCAGCAAAAAGATAGAAGAAACACTTAATCTGAGATATCTTGAAGATAAACCTAATGTTCAGGGTTTGGGTCATGAGTGGTATTTTGACCTTGACTATTTGACTGATTCTTTAGGTTATACTCGTTTCAAAACTAATCAACCTGCAGGTACCCAAGATACTAACATACATGCAGGTACACAAGATGATTCAGATTCGGAGTGTGATGAACAAGTAATTGTTGTTCCTTCTTTTCCTTCTAACTCTTTTTCAGGTCCTAAGGTTGATGAAGCTTCTGATATGGTGGAGAGCAGTTCAGATTATGCAGAGGAACTTGCTAGGCTTCAAAAACAAGCATATGAAGCCAATGCTTCAGCTGAGAAGCATCTGGGTCAAGCTGATCTTGCAGCCAGTAGGAATAGAGTTCCTGCTGGTAAGATTGATTCTGCTGCTGGTGTTTCTGATGGTCCTACTGAAACCTCTACTCCTGTTTTTAAACCTGTTCATACTGATGCAACATCACTTCCTCCTGGTCACTCATTGGGCTCAAGTGAACATTCTACAAGATATCCTTCTCCTTCTGACCTTGCACATTCCATGTCCTCATCTTCAGAAATGGAGGACATACACCACCATCCTGACACTGGCATTTTCTCTTCCTCCTCATATGATGATGATTTTGGTGGTACTGTCACCAACTTAGCACCAAGTGTAGTTGTTGATTCTGTTCCTACTAAGAGGGTGAACACTATTCATCCTCAATCATAGATACTTGGAGATCTCACTTCACCTGTTCAGACAAGAGGTACATTGAAGAAGTCTAAATTTGGTGCAAGTGCTTTTGTTAGCTATGTTCATGATCAACAAAGGAACAATCACACAGACTATTTACATTGTCTGTTTGCTTGTTTTCTATCACAACTTGAACCAAGCAGTGTTGCTCAAGCTCTTAATGATCCTGCTTGGGTTGAAGCTATGCAAGAGGAGATGCAACAGTTTATTAATCAGAAAGTATGGCAACTTGTCCCTCTACCAGATGGGAAAATTGCTATTGGGACAAAATGGATTCTGAAGAACAAAAGAGATGCCAGAGGTATAGTTGTCAGGAATAAAGCCAGGTTGGTGGCTCAAGGTCATAGGCAAGAGGAGGGCATTAATTATGATGAGGTATTTGCTCTAGTTGCTAGAATTGAAGCTATTAGACTATTCCTAGCATTTGCCTCATATATGGGATTTATGGTATATCAAATGGATGTGAAGAGTGCTTTCCTTTATGGGGAAATTGAAGAAGAGGTTTATGTTACTCAACCTAAGGGATTTGAAGATCCTTATTTCCCTAAGCATGTTTACAGAGTTGTGAAAGCTTTGTATGGTCTTCATCAAGCACCAAGGGCCTGGTATGCAAGATTGTCTACTTTTCTGTTAAAGCATAATTACAGAAGAGGTACAATAGACAAAACTCTTTTCATTAAGAAGAATTCCAGGGATATCATACTAGTTCAGGTCTATGTGGATGACATTATATTTGGGTCTACAAACAAGGCCTGGTGTGATGAGTTTGAGGTCTTGATGAAAGGAGAATTTGAGATGAGTGCTATGGGTGAGTTAACATTTTTCTTAGGCTTACAGTAGAAGGCAGGAGCCTGATGGGATCTTTATCACAAAGATAGTAATGTACAGGACATGCTTAAGAAATTTGATATGGAGAGTGTGAGACCTGCAACAACACCCTTTGAAGCTTCAAAGCCAAAATCTAAGGATGAACCTGATGATGCTGTTAATGTTCATTTATACAGATCCATGATAGGTTCTCTCATGTATTTGACAGCTTCAAGGCCTGATATTCAGTTTGCAGTGAGTGCTTGTTCTAGACACCAGGTTACACCTTTGACTTCCAATTTGAATGCAGTCAAGAAGATCTTTAAGTATCTTAAAGGCCAACCAAAACTAGGTCTATGGTTACTCAGAGATCTCCCTTTGTTTTAGAAGGCTATAGTGATAGGACTATGCTGGTTTCATTGGATAGAAAATCAAACAATGGTGGATGTTAATTTCTGGGTAGGAGGTTGATTTCATGCAGTGAAAAAAGCCAACCCATTATGTACTTCTTCACTGAAGGTAGAATATGTTGCTGTGCTAACTGTTGTGTCAGGTACTTTGGATCAATATCAACTCACTTGTATTATGGGTTCAACTTTTTGAACTACACAAAAATTTTATTGATAATCGAAAGTTCCATTGCATTGTTAAAAATCTAGTTTTTCTCAAAGAACAAAGCACATAGAAAATTAGGCACCTTTTTATTGAGTGCAAATGAGAAAAATCTTATTCAGGTCGCTTAGATTTACACAGATGAAAATGTGGCTGATTTATTAACCAAGGCATTTGATGGACCTAGGTTTAATCATCTAGTGGTTCACATTGGGATGCTTAATCCCTAGATGCCATGGTTAAGGGGAGGATTTGAGTCCAAGGGGAGGACTACTTTTGTAAAATTTTCTAAGTAGTAGGTTTTTCTTGTATGTTTACCACTTAGTTTTCAACATATTTTTCTTCTGGTAGTCTTCATTTTTTTTCTACTGATAGTTTTAGTTGATACTGGTAGTTAAATTTTTGTCTTTTCATTGTATACGTGTTGTGTGCTTTGGTCTAACCTTTTGCAGATGAATGACTCATGAGTGTGAATATGCATGGAGCATGTGTCCTTATACTGATGATAATATACTTCTTTTGGATTGGTTAAGTGTCTTTTCTGGTGTTGCAAGAGTTCCTACTGGTAGCTTTACTTGTTCCTACTGGTAGAACAATTCCTACTGGTCTTGTTAGTTTTCTTAAGAGTTGACTTTTCTTTGAACGGGTAACTTAAATTGAGTTTTACTTTAATTCAAAGTTATAGTTGAGACAATTGGGCATTTAATTCATCAAGGGTCATCTATTTTAAAGGGATAATTACTCCTTACTCTCATTCTTACATTTACTTTTAGATCAAACCCTAATTTTTAACAGCCCTTTTACTCACTCCACTCACTCTTTGCAAAACTCGATTTCCTTTACAACAGTAGTATGCCGACTCTGACAACATACACCAGCACTAAACACTCAACCACATCGTGTAATCATCAAATCAATGGCCGCAATTAAGTATCGTGATGAGCACAACAAGGTGGGTTTCTTGGAGAAACCAAAAGGAAGTGACGACTATCACCAAATACTTGACTTTTTGCGGGGTTCGCACATCAGGTATGCTCTTACCCATGACCCCCATCATTTATGGACTCTTTTGGTTTAAATTGTTTTGGTCCAGCGGCCTCTCTCAGAGCTTCTAAGGGAAGCCCTCAGCTATTTGGCCTCCATTGATAGGACTCCTATACTATAAATGAATCATTGGTTAGGAGTCAACTTCAATTAGATGTGATGGTGGTGTTGAGGGGACTTGCCCATAGATGAATATACTTAGGTATGGACAATCTAGGATACCCTAGTGAAGGCAAGCTGACCTTCTTCAAAAACAAATTCTCACCTCCATGGAGGTTCTTAGTTCACACAATCATGCATTGTCTCAGTACCAAAACAGGTAGCTGGGATCAATTTGGGATCCAATTGGCTATTGCTATTATTTGTTTGACTGAGGGGAGGAGGTATAATTGGCAAGCTATTATTTTCAATGGGTTGGTTAACAACATCAACAATCTAAAAGTTTTGATGTTTCCTAGGTTTCTTCAATGATTTGGAATTGAAACTAAGAATACCAAACAATATCATGTCTTTTAACTGACAAGACAAATGTTTGCTTACATGTGGTTAATTTTTCAAGGGAACACAATGCCACTTTTGGGAACGTAATGCTTCCTCCTGCTCAAGCTACTATTACAGGTGAAAGTTCAGGGGAAGATGCATAATCTAACCCTCAGACTGTTCCTGCAACCATCACTGAACCTGATCAGTCTCATGATCATGAATCCACACCACCAAGACCAACCACTACTACTTCTGGTGCTTCAGTGAATAAGCAGGGTCCCTCTTCAGACCCCAACATTGCATCTTCTCCAAGACCTCATAAGTCTGCTTCTGCCCAATTTACTTCCATAAATGTGGAAGATGAAACAATGGGAGGTTCTTTTCAAACCTCACCTCCTAGGTCCACTCAAGCTCCACCTGAAGGTACAACCTCGGGAGGGCATGATGACCTTGATACACACTAACAGCATTGTCTTCTCTAGTGTTCCACTCTTGTGAGAAATGAATACTTAGAATCGGACCTTAAGCTCACAAGCTGTTGTTTTCAAGGAGGTATTGTGGGAAAAGCTGGTTAAGAAGGTAAAATTGTTGGTGGATTTCTACAAAGGTAGAAAAAGGAGGTTTATGATGACTGATTCTGACAAGGAAGAGGATGCTGAACAATATGTGGATCCTGTTATCAAGCTGGCTAAGGCAGCTGCTGCTGCTTCAGCTGTTCCTACTGGTGGTTCTCATGAAGCTAAAATTCCACCTAGTTCTTCTGTTCCTACTGATGAGTTTGCTGGTAATGTTCCTGCTGGTGCTACTACTGGTCCTTCTACTGATCCTTCTAACAAGGGTAAATCTCCTTTAATGGAAGAAGACCCTCCAGTCAAAGAAAGAACCTTTAGGCAAAGAGAGGAAGACAGATTAGGTGAAGAAGCCGCTAGGAGATTGTATGAAGAAGAGCAAGCTGAGTTGGAAAGAGAGAGAGAAGAGATGCAGTGGAAAAGACAACATGATGTATTGAATTCAACAAAATACTATACCGATTCTGATTGGACTGACATAATGGGTCAAGTTCATGCTAATCAAGGACTTACTGCTGATCTTTTGGGTCCTGATGTCACTGAAGATAAGCTTTATGAATGAATGGTAGTTATATTTTTTATTTTTTAAATGTTTATTTTATTAAACTATGATTGCTAAACGAAGAAGAGAGTTTGCTGTACAGAGGTTTAAGGACAAGTTGAATAAGCCGATGACCTATGCACAATAGAAGTCTTATACGCGAACGTTTGTGAAGAATTAAAGCTTAACCATTTATACCACCGGATGGACCATGAAGCATGTGAAGTCATTTTCTAATGATCAACTCAAAACTGAGTTTGACAAAATCAGAACAGCTACTGCAGACTTACAATCTCAAAACATCAGGAGGTCCCTTAAAAGACCTAGTGCAGATTTGGAGCAACCTACTTCCAAGAAGTCCAAATCAACTGAAGTTTCAAAGTTCTGTGTTCCTGCTTGTTTCACAACAAACCATTGTGGAAAGGTCCTTCTCAGAAAGCTATAAAGATGATGTTGAGTTCCTTCTACCAAATGCTTTTACACCACAACACATGGTTCTTCATCCAAGAAGGTTGGTTACAGGAAGAAGCAAATTAGGTCGAAAAGGTGTTCTCATCCTTCTCACTTACCCCTTACCCCCCCAAGACAGAGATCCTAAAGTTGAACACAAAATGTGCATTAAGTATGCTTCTGATGCTGATTCTACTTTTGATGATGATACACCCGTTAATCTCTTTGCTGTTGTTGACTGGGAGTTATTGCCTACGGGGTTAGGCTGGATCAATGTCATCTACAGGAAAGACAACTCTCGCAAGTGCTTTACAAGTCTTAGAGAAATCCTTCACTTGGTTACTAGAGCTGACTTAATGACCATTTATGGCCGTGTAATGACATTTTATCAGGATAAGCCGGCTGCGGGAGTTGGTCTTGTTCTTTGGGGAGATCTTAAGGTTTTGATCGACTCACCTGAAGTGAATGATGGTAGTGATGTTTGGAAGAAACAAAAAAACGTGGAGCATTCAATGTTGGAATGCTTTTTCTTTTTTGGTGTTCAGGTATTGGAAGAAAGTGATGGACTAGTTATACATATGTTTGTCGATGAAGAGTATACTCTCTCTGTCAACCTTATCGAACGGATGCTTGATCATCAGCTGGAAATTTGTCAAGAAACAGTGGGTAATGAACTTACCACTGCGGTTCAGTTGATTGCCTTTCTCAAGAAACAAATTGCTGATTCAAGGCGTCCTAAGGTTCATGACTGGTATTGTTAAGTTTGTTATATATCTCTTATTATTTTTTGCTGTTTTTCTTCTATCTTTTGTTCTGTTCTGTTTCATCTTTTGGTTTTTCATCTATATTTTGTAAAGCTTGTTGTAAATGGTTTTTGCTTTTTGGAAATCTTGGTTTTTGGTATAATCTTTTGAGACTGGATCACTTGGTTTTTAAACTGCAGATGAGCAACTTAGTTTTCAGGCTCGTCTTGGTATTTCAGTGATCTAGGTTGATAAACTGGTTTTATGGCACAATCTTTAACGGAAAATAATTTTTGGTGCAACACTCTATGGTTCTCAATTGCCAGGCCATCAGGCTAGAATCAATTGAGGTATGGTTTCAATTCCTATGTCTTATGACCAGAGGAATGGATAGAGCTTTATTTGATTTGCTTAAAATCATAGAGTTCCTTAACTGACTGATGTTTAAAGTACCTAATCAAGTTGAGATGGTTTGCAATCCACCATGGAGTAACCCTTTCTGGGTCCCTAAGAGTTGGTCTAGCCACAAGCATACGGCTATGGGTAATGGCTTATATAATCGTTGTGGGTTGCCAAGGTTGCCAAAAAGCTGGATGGTTTTCACTTGCCATATTCTTTAGATGAAAAAGTGGCTAGTCAAGAGGGTACGACTTTGGTAAAGACTTAATCAAATCCGTGAAGGCTGTGTTTGGTTTGCCTAAATCATTAGGGATCTCAAAACTCGCCAATGTTTCATGTACTAAAGAGTTGAAAATGGTTTCAGTCCTCCATGGATTTGACCCTTTATGGGTGCCAATGGACTGACTAGCCCAAGAGTGAATGGCTACTTGGTAAAGGCTCATCAAACCCATTCATGTAGTTGTGGTAATCCTGTTGCAGTCCATGTTTCGATGCTGATTTTCTTGTTGCTGATTCAAAGTTTATGAAGGTTGCTTTTGGAGACAGTTTTAAGATGTTGCTGTTTAATCCTCTAGTGTGTTCAACATATGATCTATCTAGAAACTTGAAGTTAACTGTGTCAAATTCAAGTTTAGGGGAGGATTGTTAGGAATTTTGTAATAGATAGTTGCTACTAGTAGGTATGTAGTTCCTACTGGTAGAGTAAACAGTTCCTGCTGGTAGTGTAGTTCCTACTGGTAAGGATAATGTTATGGTTAGTACTGGCAGACAAAAGTTATTCCTGCTGGTAGAACAATATTAGTCCTGGTAGTATTATACTTACTCCGGGTTGTTAGTAAAGTTAGTTTGTAATAGGGATATGCATGAGATATCCTAGGAAGTGATAACACTTATCACTTTAGCTTCTAGTTAGGGTTTCGTGGGTATTTAAGAAACCTACGGCTTGGATGAATGTCTCTAATAGTGTGCGATCAGAAAAACACTTTGCATTTTCAATAGAAAGATCCATAGAGGATCATTGTTTTTAGTAAGTCTTTAACTCTGTTGTTTATATTCCGCGTAAAAATTAGTTTCATTTGTTAGAGTCTCTCATAGAGTTGCTTGTGATTACATAAGTGCTCTACAACCTCAACAGGCATGAAGATCTATCTAGTACTGGACCTACAACATGCTAAAAGGATGTCATGTCTTTTTGGCATATGTTACTACATAGAAGACTGAAGACAAATCGAATGGGAAACGACTTGAAGACGTACCAATCGTTCAAGATTTTCCTGAAGTATTTCTTGAGGACTTTTGGGTCTCGGGTCTTCCACCGACTCGACAGGTGGAATTTTAGATTGATCTGATACCTGGTGCTGCACCTGTAGCACGAGCACCTTACCGATTAGCTCCATCTGAAATGAAGGAATTGTCAGACCAACTCCAGGAGCTTTCTGACAAAGGCTTCATAAGGCCAAGTTCCTCACCTTGGGGAGCTCCGGTCTTGTTTGTCAAGAAGAAGGATGGATCATTTCGAATGTGCATCGACTACCAAGAACTAAACAAGCTAACGGTGAAGAATCGTTATCCACTCCCAAGGATCGACGATTTATTTGATCAACTACAAGGATCCAGCGTTTATTCTAAGATAGACCTGCGATCAGGTTATCATCAGCTTCGAGTACGTGAAGAAGATATTCTAAAGACGGCATTCAAAACTCGATATGGTCATTACGAGTTCCAAGTTATGCCATTTATTTTGACGAACGCACCGGCGGTATTTATGGATCTCATGAATCGGGTGTGCAAGCCATATTTGGATAAGTTTATGATTGTCTTTATTGACGATATCCTCATCTATTCAAGGAACAAGAAGGAACATGAAGAACATCATAATGCAATTCTGGAATTGCTTAAGAAAGAAGAGTTGTATGCTAAATTCTCTAAATGTGAATTTTGGATTCCCAAGGTACAATTTCTCGGCCACGTAATTGATAGTCAAGGCATTCACGTGGATCCCGCCAAGATTAAATCCATAAAAGATTGGGCATCTCCTAAGACACCAACAAAGATTCGTCAATTTTTAGGTCTTGTTGGGTATTACCAAAGATTCATTAAAGGATTTTCAAAGATCGCCAAGTCAATGACCAAGCTTACTCAGAAAGGAGTAAAGTTTGATTGAGGTGACAAGGAGGAATCCGCCTTCCAGTTAATAAAGAAAAAGTTATGCAGTGCGCCAATTCTGGCTCTACCTGAAGGAAGCGAGGATTTTGTGGTTTATTGTAATGTTTCGCATAAAGGATTGGGTGTTGTATTAATGCAAAGGGAGAAAGTAATTGCTTATGCATCACGCCAATTGAAAATTCATGAGAAAAATTATACGACTCATGATTTGGAACTTGGATAAGTGTACGGTGTTCACAGATCACAAGAGTTTACAATACATTCTTGATCAAAAAGATCTGAACATGAGGCAACGTTGTTGGTTAGAGTTGCTCAACGATTACGATTGTGAATTACGTTATCACCTGGGGAAGGAAAACGTAGTGGCCGATGCCTTAAGCTGTAAAGAATGGAATAAGCCATTACGAGTTCGAGCCTTTGTCATGACTATTGGTTTGAATCTCCCCAAACAAATTTTGAAAGCTCAAATAGAAGCACAGAAATTAGAGAACTTTAAAAAGGAAGACGCAGGAGGTATGATCGGGAAGGATATACTGAAGGAAAAGTTAGAACCCTACGCCAACAGAACTCTATGCTTAAATGGCAGGAGTTGGTTACCATGTTATGGTGATTTAAGGACTGTGATCATTCAAAACGTTATATCAAAACAAGCATAAACGTAAACGGTTTATATCTACACCTTACGAGAGGAAATGTAATGTATACATATAAAATGAATGTACAAGCCTTTAAAGCATGTGTACAAGTATCATAGCATAAAATTTGAATAACGTTTCCCTCCAAAACAATGTACAACTTTCTTAAGCTCAATGTATAAGTCAATAATGCAATAAAGTCAAATTAGGTCATTTAAGCTCCTAAATCACTTTGGTTTCTTACCACAACTTTAGTATAAGGTACAAACACTTAATGCATGACTTATAAACCCTAAAACTAATCCCTAAATCATTCTAAAACCTAATTTAAAACCCTAAACCCTAAATAAAACCCTAAAACCCTAATTTCAGTTAAACCCTAAAACCTAATCCTAAGCCCTAAAACCTAATCTAAAACACTAAACCATAATCCTAACACTAATCCTAAACCTTAATCTATCCTAAATCCTAATCCTAACTCGATCTAAACACCTAAAAACCATTTTTTTCTAAACAGCCCTAACCACCCGATAAACCTTTTAGTCCATTTTGACCCATTTTTAAACCCAAGCAACCAAACAAGCACCACTATGACTCACCAAGCAGCCACCTAAGTAGCTTACAAGCACCTTATTCACCACCTTGCTCACCAAGTTGCAAAAATCACCTCCTTGTCTTCCTTTTTCTAGTCGTGGCCTCCAAACACCATTCCACATCTTATATCTAGTTTCTAGCTCATGTTACTCACCCTCCTAGACCTCAATACTCACTACTCTAGCCCTAGATATTTTACATCAAGTAAACTTGGTCCTTAAGGGTCTTTCACCCCTATAAGTACACGAACCAAGCACCCTTTTCATTTCATCCCACACAACTCATCTCACACCGTCAAATGGAATTATAACCCTTCCATAGCAGCAATAGAAGATCAAGAGAAGTCCCTAAGCTTAGAATAGAAGCCAAGAAGCAAGAAAAATGAAGTCTTGAAGCCATTTCTAGGCGTACGAGTCATAAAAACCCATTTCGACCCATTTTAGCTCAAGTAAGCCTAAGATCTTGTTCCATAAGCTTATATTATGTATTATAATGTTCATAATACTCTTAATATCATATATGAACTCTTGTTTGAAGCTTTGAATCCTCAAACCCATGTGTTTTTTATTAAAACCCTAAAAACGACCCGTTTTGATTTTCTAGCTAACGAATCCTTTTTCTAAACTTTTGTTACATTATAACATCTTATTTTAGCTTATTCTAATAAGCTATAACCTGCAAATATCATTTGGAATCTTAAAATAAGCTTGCATGGCTTTTTGGACTTGTTTTGCAAATATTTCCATGCATAGGGGTATATATTGTAACTTTCTGAAATTTATAACTAAAGGGGCTGAAAATGTCATTATTCTAAAGTTATAACTATAAGGACCTATTTTGCCAAGTTTCAAAGTTAAAGGTTTAAATTATATATACTTTATATATAAAGGACTAAAGTTGTAAAAGTTTATAAACCAAGGGTATATATTGCCAATTTTGCAAACTTAAAAATATAAAATATAATATTTTTATATAAATTATAAAAATATATATTAATATTATAAAACTCAATTTTATTAAAACCCGACACATTTATCGTTATTAATCATAAATCGACGCATTATTTCGTTATATATTTAACATAATTTATCATCAACTAACTTTTGAAGAAACTTAAAATCTTATCGTATCACGTTACTAGGGAATTTCATATGAAGGGTTTCATTTGAGTTTTCGTTTTGACGAGTTTGCTGGGTTTACGATTTAAAGTGCCCTGGCTCCTCAAACGATACTACATGGCCTCTGGATTATGATAGCCCGAACAGCGATACAATATTTCCATAATTTAATAAATCAAAGATATACGTTAAACTTTATGAAGTTTTGAAACATAAACTATCACACTAAGACTTGACATATCACCCCAGGTTGCGTGACGAAGCCGTTACTTTCACTTGATATACTTTTGCCATCAATCGGATTTCCCTGTACTGTTAAGGTGAGTTCATAGCCTCACTTTTATATCTCTTTAATATTTCATAAACTCGTGAGGGGGATCCATGCTATAAACCATGAATACAAGTGTTTTCTAAATGTATGCTATCCTGATATATTATTGCATCTATTGTCTAAGTCCCTTTATACCAAAAGACCTCCACCATCATGGACCATTAATCACTTACGAGTGAACGTGAATATTGTGAATAGGCCTATTAGGATTGATGAATCTTGTTTGTGTTAGCCGGATAGGTAACCAAACGCACTATATTTGAAACTTATAGGTATATGGCAATTACCTACACGGGGGCCATTATCTTTATATATATCATTATTGATATATACACTAGTCAGTTTGAGTGCCATGAGCTTAGACGTAATAATACTGTTTTTCATAATAATTGTACTCATTGCAATTACTACACTTATGGGCGTATAACAACGTAACCTACTCTTATGATGACTTGTATTCACACTATTTATTATAAACCTATTGTCGGTACCCTAAAATATCATTTCACTTCCATACAAATATGTATGAATCAATGATAAGAAACCATAAGAAAAGAGATGGAAGAATGAAAGAATTTTAGAGAGAGAAAGTAGAGAGAATATGGAAGATTACTTGCACAAATGAAAAATACAAATGACCAACTATGGTCCAAAAATGGGGGTGTTATAGATTGGTAATAAAGGCCACAGTTATAGAGAACCATGGTTGAACCTTAAACTATAACTACTTTTCTTTTTTCTAGCAATAAAGTCCCTCGTTCCACTATATCTCCCGTATAGATTGAAAAGAGATACATAAATATGTATATATTTTATAAATAACCTTATGTTATTTACCGCTGGGTTGTTAACAGAGTGATGTCGTCTCCCCCAACCATCTTACTTCCGGTATTGAGGATGCTTTTTCCTCTAACTTTCTCGACTTTATTCTGGCTTCTCCGGACTATGTCCCAGCTTCACCGGGAAAAACATATTCTAGCTCTTTAAACTCATTTGGCGTAGTTCCAATGGCTTTACCAACTCTTTTGCTCTTTCATGATGATCCTACATGTAGTATATACAAGCATTCTATGCCTGATAAAAAATCACCTATCCCACTCCAACTATCATACTTAATCTCAATGCTTATTTAACCATTCCTGTTTTCACCAACTATTTGTTTTGTTACACCTTTACACCTTAACCTACTCTGTTAGATTAAGTCCATTTATCAGTTGCTAGTTGCTTTAGTGTAAAGTATGTATTTCCTGTGTCTTGTGTTATTTTCTATCTCTGGTATGGTTGAGAAAATTACACATTGCAATGGGAATGTAAAAGGTAGTCAAACTCATGTATTTTTACTACTTAAACAATTATTGGTATATCCGAGTATGAAGAATTATGGAAGAAAATATCCGGAGTTACGATCGTGAAGATGGTGAAATTACACAAAGATTCGTAGTGTACCATTTATGTTTTAAAAAATTGAAAAATTAGAAAATTGATGCAAAAAAAAGGAGGAAATTATGCAGATAGTCGGTTCGTTAAAGCTTAAACCGATGGTATTATTTGAAGGATCAATTATTCGTTGATACATGTTATAAATCAACGATGTAATGTTTTGTATAAAGTGGTAGATATTGTAACATCCGAGAATTTTCGAATTTAGAATGACGATTTCAATCTTTGACTTTTAGGGTCTGGCTTGACTTATAAGAACGATCATCTAAATCACGTTTTCACGACTCGGACTCTAAAGCAATTTGATGTGGAATGACATTCCTGACAACTTTTTAGTTTTGCCCGAGACCTGGAAACGAGCCGAAAAGGGCTAAAACAGCACCGCAAACATTATTCGAACAGTATACAACGCGGACACACAAAAAGCAATTAAATTTGTTTTTAATTATCAGTATTTATTTAATAAAAATATTAAATAAATTAGTCATCATTTTTAATTAAAAGCGTTTGTTGATAACGCGAATATTCGTGTTGAAATCCATTTTATTTTGGACAAAGTGTAACCGGTTCACAAATTGAATAACAGATATTTTATTAAATGTTATAAAATA
>BQNB010126288.1:0-17632 GCA_026074375.1 Tanacetum coccineum
CTATAGCCCTTCTTAAGACTATAACCCATTTGGCGAACTGGAAAGGCAGCTTTTTCTCTGTTGAGAATAAAATCATCCCTTTAGATTATCCAGAGTTGCTACTTGAGAGCAATAAATTTAACAAAAAATCTTTTGGGGACAAGGTTCCTCTGCATCCCGAATTGGACCCTTTATATGATCAGATAG
This sequence comes from Tanacetum coccineum, assembly GCA_026074375.1. NCBI lineage: Eukaryota > Viridiplantae > Streptophyta > Magnoliopsida > Asterales > Asteraceae > Tanacetum > Tanacetum coccineum. The sequence goes on from BQNB010126288.1 coordinate 187, forward strand.
CTACATATCCTTGTCGTGTTCAAACCTTCCCCGACCCCATCCTTTATCTGGCAGGCTTGAAAACCTCATGGAAACATAACCCTAAGGAGCCTGTTATCTATTACCGGGGAAAAGGTATATATTCCTTCGTAACTTATTTATGAACTCAGTATATATTCCTTTGTAACTTATTTATGAACTTACATGTTGTTGCACTTCTGTCTGTGACATAGTTTATGTTTTTTGCAGAAATGGACTTCAGAAGCTTCATTATGCAAGAAATTGATGGTGAATTCAAGTTCCTGCCCGAGGGGTATATTGATGATAAACAAGGCTCTCCTTCCTCAAAATCTGTTAATAATGAGGCTTCGACCATTGATGCAAAGCCACTAACCTCTATACATCCTTCAGACTTTGTTGAAGATGTTGTTGATTCTGATGATGCCTCTGCTGGGGACAATGAGAATCCTCTGGTTGGTACTTCTCTGCCTCCTCTTCATGAGGCAAGTAAGATACTTAGATCGTTTGGCAAGAGAAAGCTTCCTTCTGGGGTTGGGGATTCTCTTCTAAAGGTTCAAAAAATAGCTCCCCAAGCAAGTAAGGTGGGCGGTGAAGCCTCCAATCCTCTGGATGTTGACAGTGATGCTGATATTCATGGTATGCTCTTATCCTCTTTTAGAATAGGTGTACATTGACCGTTATTGAATGATCTTCTTCCTTCTTTTACAGAGTTTCCTTCGGCCAAAGAAATAAAGGATTCAGCTAACTGTCATTGGGTTGTTGCTTATGTTACTCCTCCTTCTTAGAAAGAACATCTTCGTCAAATAATCATAAAATAGCTTTGTGATATTCATGATCGAGCGTATATGCACCAAGTTGTTCTTGACAATGTGTTAAATATTAGGACTCGGGAGTTAATTTTTGCTCTTTATAAGGCCACAGCTTTGTATGATGCTATTCGGGCTAGGGAGCTTGATAAAGATAGAGCTTATGCTGATTTGGAGAGGAGGTGTAATGAAGCTCTTCTTGACCTGGATAAGAATCCATTGGTTGCTGATATGCGGACTGAGATTGAGGCATTGCAGGGGCGTGTTGATGGTCTTCACAGTGAATATACTTGGCTTATCCTTGAAGAGAAAAAATAGGCTAATTATGACTAAACATTGTCTGCCCTTCAGTCAAAAATCAAAGGCCTTGAATCAGAGAGAGAGACTCAAGCTCTTCGAGATTCAACTTTTGTAGGAGATGGATGCGTTGAAGCAGGATAGGGCTTCGGTTGTTGCCAAAGTGGTTCCTGATGCTGCTATAAAGCTTATTCGCAGTGATGAAATGGGTATGCTTGTTGTGAAGCTTGTTAAGGCCTCCATTATATATGGTAGATGTGTTTCTTTCGAAGAAGTAGCCAAACTTAAAGAGCCCTTTTCCATGGAGAAGATGGTTGGTTATCGTCCTACTTCGAAGCAAGAGTACGACCAAGCTGGCGATGATTTGGCGAATGCGTCGTATCCTTTTTTGTCTAAGTATGTCAATGACCCATATGCTTCTTTGGAACAACTGTTGTCGAAGAAACCGGAGTCTTTGCCCAGCAGATCTTCTCTATCTTTTGTCTCTTCCTTCTGAGGTTATCTAGAATGTACTTCTTTCTCTTTGCTGCAGTTTCTTTTGCCGACCTTCTTTCAACTCTTCTTCGTGTTTCAACTCTCTTCAACACCTTTTCCAGGTGACTTTTTCATTGTCGAGAAGATTTCTCAGGAGATTTATGAGAGGAGACTTATGCTTTCCACTTTCTAATGATCTGTAATCCATTGGCTTAATCTTATGACATTAAAATCCCAAATCTTTTCAAAGATTGCCTAAATGTCATTGTTGACATACCTTGAAATCACTGATCTAGAAGTTCCCTTGGTCTTCAAATATTGACATATTTCCTCTAGCTTGACAATAGACTTAGCTTCATTTTTAGAGAATGAGAGTCTAATGACGAAGGATCAGTCAGTCAATCTTCTGTTAATATCTTAGCTTCATCCATAGCTCTTTTCCTTTCTTCCTTCAATCCCACTGTCCTGGCAATCATCATAATCTCTCTCTACAATTTGAGCTCTTTGTTCCTCATTTCATTTGTTTTCCCACAAGCTGTTGCTTTCAGCAAACTTAACCTTTCTTGCTCAAGCTTCTTCTTTGAGACTTCTCTTGGCTCTCCTCATATCATATGGATTATTCCCTTATCATGTCTGATCTTTTTCTCAGCACTCTCTTTGAATAGGTAACCAGTCCTCCATCAGTACTTAGATGTACGTCAACAGTACTAACTGTTGGAACTCCTTCACTAAGCAGTATCTTCAATGCACAGCAGTATACTAAAACCTCATCACTTGCTTTCCTCACTTGACCCTCTCGATCTTGAATGACTTCCATTTTGGTAGTCACTTCTTGAACAAATTATTTCATGGTCATGCTTTGCTTTTTCTATGACCTCCTTCATCATCTTTGAACGCTTTCATCAGAAACTTCCTCCCCTGTTTGGAAGAATCATCTTGCACTCAACTTACAATATCTGAAGAACAACCCTGAGTCTGTCTCCTTGCTTTCCAAACCTTTATCTGAGCCCTCTACTTCTTGACACTAAGAATAAGCTTATAAAACAAAACTTAGGTTTCTTGTCTTCAACACAAATCAGCCTCTCAAACTCTAATCCTGTCAGAAAGAGTGTAACTAAAATTCATTCAATTCTTGAAGTTTCAGAACTACCTCTCATCACGTCCATGTGAGTGAAACAGCATGGAAATGGTGAGTCCATGGGGTATAGGAAGATGGTAATTCAATACCAGGTTTGTGTTTGGTGAAAGTTATGTATGTGGAGGTTGCAGAGAGTGTTGGTTGAGAGGTGATGGGTTGAGTAGAGATGGTTCAGGTGAAGGTGAAGGTGTAGGGAAAGGTGGAAGATTGATTCTAGAAGTTAAAGTGAGGGTTCAGATATCATCTACATAAGAGGAAAGAAGAGCAACTGCCTGGCCTGAAAAATCCTCTTGTGATTCTTCATATTGCTAAACACTTCATTGTTAGAGAGAACAGAATAAAGTCTTGTGTGTTTTGAAGCTGTGGTCCTCTGCATGGTCTAACATAGTGTATAAACCCTAGGGTACATCAATAAACTTATGGTGAACAAGAGAAGTTAGACACCAAGTGATTCAAAGATCATCCTAGTAAAAATTAACTTTCTATGTGGTGGCTAAACAAATATCACACGCAATATTACTACTAAACTGCTCCCAAGCAGTCTTCTTTGGGCTTAAACAATGAAGAATATTATGAATAAGAAACCTCCATTGAGGTGAAAATGCACCTTTTTGAAAGGTTAACTTATCTGAGTCAGTAGTATAGCCCATAAGCGCCAATTGCTCAAATAGCTCTGTAGTTGGAAGAGAGGTAATACCATCTTGATCATCCAAACTATGGAAGGATGTCGCCGAAAGTAGCCCTTGAGTGATTGAAAGTGAGTGTCCAACAATAGCAGCATTATTCATGACGTCGCATTACTATCAGTCCAAAGCTCATCAACCTCCAAAAATTGTATAATATAAAGATACACACACCTCTGCTTCTTAGTAAGTGCATAGCAATATAACTTCGAGGATGAAATCCTATGATCCTGATGAAACTCATGTACTTCCCATAGATTTCTCCAAAAATGCTACATGTTATGCTTGTCACAAAAATCTAAACTTGCCCATCTGTTATAACTGAAGGAATAGAAGTGGGAATAAGATCGAATATGTAAGTGTGGAGGGTTGAGAAGGTTAATTGCAATTTAATAGAGAAAACAGAGAGATATTAGTTTACCAATATTAAGTAATTTGAAGTTATCGTGAATAAATCATATGAATATATAGTAGATGCACGAAAGTCCAATTGGTCAAACCCCTATTCCATAGGTATTTGGCGATAAATATTCCTCAACGCTCTATTAAGACATAAAAATCTTTTTAAGGCCCAAACAGTACTAACGGTCATCCAGCAGTATTAACTTTGGCCTAGCAGTACTAAAATACGCCTAGCAGTATTAACTTCTCCACCCATAAGCAGTACAAACTCCATATGTTTGTAAGACTTAAAAGAATAACTTCACAATCTCTCTTTTCTGTTTTTAGCTCACATTTCATCTCCTCAATTCCCTTTTGCTCACTTTTCACTCTGTCAATTTTTCACACAGCTCTCTTTTCTGTTTTTGTAGTCTCACCAATCTCTCTATTGTTGTAGCCTCACAAATTCACCAAGTGTAGTTTTTGGCAAACTGACAACCCATAAACGGATTTGAGGAGTCCTTTACCATAGCTGATTGCTTGGACTAGCCATGCTATCATTAGAAAAACATGGTGCAATGATAACCTATAGTTTTTGAGTAAACTACCAAACCTATAAACGGATTTGAGAAGTCTTTTACCCTATTAGCCGTTTGCTCTTGGACTAGCCAAATGCGTCATGTAAACACATGGTGCATGAGGACCATATAGTTTTATGAAGTAAACTATCAACTATCACGATTTTGGAATCTTTACCATAGCCGTGTTGCTCTGGACTATCAATTCTTGATGTCTAATAGACATGGTGAATTGATGACATTTGAGTGTGGTATATACAACCAACACTTAAGAACAGACAACATGTTTCCTCCCCTCAAATCATACATATGGAGTAACCAATTTGTACACCTTATTTTATCCAGAAAAAGTTAGCTTAAACTAAGAAAAACATAATCCAAACATGTTTCTAGTTTTAACATATTAAGTGTTACTTCACAAGAATAACAAAATCCATAGAAAGAAACAGCCAGTACTAATATAAGTAACATTCTTTTAACAAACATTTTAATATTTACAGCATTACAAATAGACCTAGCCAGTAATAATTGACAAATAACAACAGTACAAACATTTAACAAACTTACAAAACAAACAAGAGATTTGGGCCTTAGGGATTGAGGCATATCCAATACTTGAAACCAAGTACAGAAATCACCATCATCAAACCTTTTGTAAGAAATCTCTACACATTAAGGGATATCAATTTTAGCCATTTGAATCAACTTTATTAGTATTTACAGCTCTACAAAAGTGATGCCTAATCTATATATGTTTTGTTTTAGAGTTTTTAACAGGAGTTTCTATGATACAGATAGTACTGGTATTGTCAAAGTAAATAACAGTGTATCATAAAATGTACCCATAAAACAAGCAATTGGTTTGATCAGAGAAACCTGTCCACAGCAACTTGCAGCAGACCACATATTCACTTCAATTGTACGAAGTGCAACAACTGTTTGTTTCTTGCCATTCGCAAAAAATTACCTATTCCTCAAAAATTAAACAACCTCCAAGTGGTTGACTTCCTATCCAAGTGTAGCTCCAGCATAAGTCCACTATTAAGTGTAAGCAACTAACTTCAATGGAGAATCCTTAGAATACCACAGACATAGAGATGGATTTCCTTTAAAGTGTAATCTAAAGAATCTTTTGACAGCTAAGAATTAAAGTTTTTGGGGAAACTTGAAACTTGCACATGCATAAACGCAAACATGATAATCAGGGTCTAGATGCTGTAAGATTACTTCAAAAAACCACAATCATAGAACCTATAAAATGTTCATCACATCATCAGCATCTCATCTTTAACCAAGGGCTCTTTTCCAAACTGTGGGAGTGGAGGCAGACTTCACATCTGTGTATGAACCTTCTTCAGATTTCATGGACATATTTATCTTGACTAATAAATATGCCTTTCTTCCTTTGTTAGACCTGCAATCCCAAAAAGAAGGTGAGTTCTCCCATAGAACTCATCTGAAACTTATCCTTTATAAGCTTCTCAAATTCTTCACACAGCTCCTTCTTGGTAGATCCAAAAATGATGTCATCTACATAGATTTGAACAAGCAAAATATGCCCCTGTTGACTTTTGATGAAAAGAGTTTGATCAATCTGTCCTCTTTGAAATCCATTGCTCAGAATGAAAGGGCCAATTGGGTATTACCAACTCTGTGCTTGATTGAAATTCCATAAGTGCTTTCACACTTTGTTAACTTTATCAGGTGGGTCGGGTCATCAAACCCTGGAGGTTTGACTACATACACCTCCTCTTCAATTGACCATATAAAAAGACACTTTTTGACATCCATTTGGTGGACAGTAAAACACATATAAGAACATAGGCCAAAATATCTTATAGCCTCAATCCTAGCCACTGATCAAATACTTCATCATCGTCAATGCCCTCTTCTTGAGTATAGTCCCTTGGGACAACAAGTCTAAGCATTAGTTCTGAATGACTATCCCTCTCTTCATCTTTCTTGTTTCTGTATACCCACCTTGTACCAATAGCCTATGACCTTTAGGCAAGTCACAAAACCCAACATTTTGCATTGAATTGTGGAGTTCTTCTGCAATTGCTTCTACCTCATCAAGGATTCACTAAGAGCTTTAGAAACTCTCTTTGGTTCTTCTTGATAAGAAACAAGCAAAAAGGCATGTATGTAATCCTTGGGTGAGTGTCTTTCCTTATATATGGCACCAAGAAATCCTAGTTCCAGAATAAGAAGTTGGTCATCCTTTTTTGTTTGAACAAAGACTGCACATCACCAATCCACATGATTCAATTGGATGATCTTTGTGTATTCTGTAAAAAAATGAGGAAGTGAAGACAAAACTTCATAAGATGTGAAATATCCCCAATTCAATTCTGATCCTCTACTTGTGTGTCTTCAGTTGTAGGAATTGGTCCCATCAAGCCTTCAGGAGTAGCAGTACTAATTTCTCTACTACCAGTATTAACTTGTGGACTGGCAGTATTAACTTGTGGAGTGATCATCATACCATTACCTGAAACTGCAATCATCATGAGTCCATCATGATCTTGTATTTGTACATCAGCAAAAGATTTGATGTAAAGCATCACAAAGATAAGCCCCTTCCAAATTTGGCATGACAATACAATTCTTTATCTTGTTGAGAAGATATGCTGGATTCAGACTCTCCTTATGAGTATACCTGCAGAAACATTCGAAAAAACGTCCCTCAACCACGGGCACATAATTCATTGATTGATAGAGAATCAAAGATCAAACAGCTACTTGGGACCATTTCCTTCTAACTTAGGTTTATTCTCTAGGAACGCCAACATGAATTTCCTGTACTTTCCTGGTTCTAATGTTGTATACCCTAAAAGCTTTGCTACTTAAAGAATACCCAACAAAGAAACCTTCATTACTTTTTTCCATCAAACTTGCCAACTAATCTAAGGTAATATCAAAATTGGAACATGGAAACATCCAAAAGGCTTCATGAAGCCTATACTGGTTTAATCACGCCCTAAAGAGTTTCATAAGGAGAGTCTTGTTATGAGGACTTAGACTACTAAGACCCTATTTTGTACATAGCAAGCAGTAGAAACAGCTTTTGCCCAAAATGTTGTAGGTAACTTAGAATCTGCTAACATTGTTCTAGCAGCCTCAATGAGAGTCCATTCTTTCTTTCAGCTATACATTTTTGTTGAGTGTCCTTCAGCTACTCTGTATTCTCTTTGATACCTTTTTCTCCACAGCACCATCCATTCACAATGGTTTTTTAATACTGTCCCATTTAAACAACTTTCTGATTATCTTAACTTTCTATCCACTTGGTTTTTCTATCTCTTTGATAAAGTTTTTTAGGAATCGCACTAGTTTCACCTTTAAGTCTTAAAAAGAAACCCATGAAAATCTAGCTATAATCATCAGATACAACAGAGCAATACTTTTTATGCATTAAACTAGTAACAAAAGTTGGACCAAACAGATGCATGAGTAGCATAAACAATGATTAGTAACTGGAACTAAAGGCCTGAGTCTTACAAGAGGCATCTATGTTTGCTTGCCTTTTAGACAGGCAACACATGTTTGGTCATTTTCAAATCTTTTTTAAAGGTAAATCTCTTATAAGAAAGATATTCTTAACAAGTTTAATAAATATTTTTAAAATTGACCATGACCAAGCCCTAGTGCCAAAACATAGATCCTCACATGTAGTCCTTTTGCAACTAGACAAGTAAACCATCTTTAGAACTAGGTTTTTTTATATCAAAACGTACATTTGTTATGTGCTAGAATTTTAATGAGTATCTGTATTTCAACAGGCAACTTCAAAACTGGGAGATAGAACAAGACATTCAAGTCAGTAAAAAGAACAAAGTTCTTTTTGCACACAGTTTTGGAGACACTAAAAAGGTTAAACTTCAACTCTCTAACAAAAGTATACATCTCAAAATCAAGTTTAATTCTGTTTTGATAGTACCTTAACCAGTGATTCTCCTCCATGTTCTCCTCTACTAAAAGTAACATAACCTCCATCAATATCTTTGAAATCTGAAAGGTGACTTGTTTCCAGACAAGTTCCTGGCATCCACTATCCACAAATCCTTTTCATTTAGTAGTGAATTGCTCTACACCATAAACATATGAAGTTAGTTATCTTTGGGGACCCAAGCCATTACTGACATGGATCTGCCTCGTGCATCAATGAGACTATATTTGTTAAAGACGAGTGATGCACCTGGTTATAGGTTCCAAACAATCCCCCAAAAACATGTTTTAAGGGGCTTAACAGCATTAAAATCTCCCTTGCCCTACCAGTATTAACATTTGGCCTAACAGAATATAACAGTTCTTGTCTACCATAATTAAATACATTTTGAATGATTAGACACCTTTTTGTTAATGTTGTATCTTGTAAAAGGGCCTTTGTGCTTGATTTGAAAATGAATCATTGGCCTAGCACAAGAAACTGTTGTTTTTGGGTGAGCTATATACGCCTAACATGTATTAACAAACCTAGCAGTACTAAAAGGTCTGGCAGTGTTAACAGACCTAACAGTACTAAGAGGCTTTGCATTTTTGAACAGATTTTATGCCGAGTTCGTCATTAAGACTGCTCTTGGAACCCATAGTTTGTAAGCATTAGAGACCAACTGATAGATGTGATCAAAATCACCACAAATAAAGCATGCCTTGTTAAAAAAAACAAAGTTATACCCTAAGTGATTAGTTTTTTCTGACCATTCCTAACTTTACTTGTGGTTCCCCCTTGGTCTCTGTGACGCTATACAACTCAGCATATCCTTACATGACCTTGCTACTGGTTTACATTTTAACTGACTCTTCTTAGTAGCATTAGGTACATCAGTTTTACTTTACTACCTTATGGATAGACTCAACTTCTTCCTCATCATCAGACACCCAATCTTCAATAATGGGCATCAGTATTCTCTCTACTTTTAAGGTTCTCTACCTGATCATGATAGCAGAGGGGAAAAACTTTTCTTTCCAAGCTTTGTCTACCTTAAATTGAGAACACAGCAGACGCTAGTTTCCAGTAACAGTCTTGGGTTGTTGTGTTAAAGAGTCATTAGTATTCTCCTTAGAATTATTTTGACTTCACTATTACAAACAGTGGTTGGCTTCAATAAAACTTGAATCCCTAGGACCATACTCCATTTACATCAGTTGAGACTTGAATTCCTCAAGACTGAATAGGACAAGTCTAAAGTTGTTGGTCTTGTTGAGAATAAGGGATGAGGAGTGAGGGGACAGCATATAACCAAAACCCCTTTTGCTCTTGTCAGTTATCTGACTTGCGAACAAATCATCTTAAGTCTTTAGATGATTTGTTCAACTTTGCTAGCTTAAATTCAAACCCTCTTTTTCTTCCTGAACTTTTTCAAGTTCACTCTAACTAATCCATTAGATAATCCTTATGACCTACACTTCTTTTTCAACAAATCAATCTCATCAAAAAACAAACTTCAGATTCTTCCTATTTAAACTACTTGAGCCTTCTAAAATTGACAGACTCTTTTTATATGTAGCCGGCTTAAAGGCAGTATCATCTAATTTAACTAGTAAATCATCATACTGTTTTTTAAGAGCTTCATAATTTTGCAAACAAGTTTTAGAACAAGATTTATCATTTGATACCTTAGAGTCTGTGTATGTCATGAGAGCCATGTTTGCTTGAATTTCATCCTCTGCCATGTCACTCCAATCAAATCCAGCACCATCTATAGCACACATTGCCTTTTCAGAAGCATCTTCTATCCTAACTGCCTTTGATGAGCTTCCTTGGTTCCAATTCCCTTTTGTCTTTACTTCTGTGCCTACATTCTCTGGCAAAATGTCCCATATATGACAGTTTGAAAACATTCAACCTAGTTTTATCATAACCAAGCATACTACTTTCATCCAATGAAATCTTCATCTAGTTCTCTGATAGGACTTTCTTGCCCTCAGCCAGCAGTGCCCTATTCACTTTAGATCCAATTTTTCTCCATAATCATCATCATGATTTGCTCAAGATTCATGGAACGAGTTGAGACCCTGTGGTTGCGTGACAAAAAGGCATAAAATGAGGCATCTACTAAAACTAGCAGTACTATTTCAGTACTACAGTATGAACCTTGGAGTTGCCAGTACTAACTCCAGTATTAATAGTATTACATAGTATTAGTAATTGCTTGGTACTGGAAGTGTTTAGAAATGCAGTCTTATCATCATTATTAGCAACAACAGTTCTCTCATAACCTTTTGTTCCAACAAATTTTAAAATTGTTGTACAAATCATCCAAACCCATAGTTCAAAGTCGGTTTGTTCATCAGACTACCAACATGTTATACCATTCAGGAAGGTAAGCTTCTCAAAACTTAACATTTAAAGCCTCTAAGAGGATATCTACACCAAGAATTTGCCAATCTACGTAACAAGCTTTTGAGAAGCCTGTTAAAGAAAGAGTCAAAGATTCTGACTTGTAGCATTTAAAGTTTACATACAGTTTGCTTCAGTAAGGCCTTTTGTCTTTTTGTTGCATCATTTCCTCCAAAGCGAGCTTTAATAGCAACAAACATAGATTGAGCATCAACATACTGGTTAAAGGTAAGCTGATGTTCATTTGGGAGTGCCATGAGGAGAAGACTTCTGGCTTTGACATCATTCTTCTTGCAAATCTTTTCTTCAGAGTAAGAAGGGCACAGTCACTTATGCGTTGAGGACCTGAGTTGGTGTTGTAACAGGAATAGTACCCAAGAATTCCATTTTTCTATACCTCCCAATAATGCAATAGTCCTGATCTAGAAGTACTGCTTGATACTGATATCCCACATCTCATACTCATCTAGATTAGGAGCATGGGAAGCTTTGCCAACGGCATTGTTCTGAGAATTTTCTAACTCCATATTTCCTAGAACAACATTTTCTTAAAGCACAGGCACGGATACCACTGTGGTTTGATCCCACGCCGTGTGAGCGAATCTTTATGATATAAAGAGTTTTGTAACGTTTGAAGAAATCCAAATAACATAGAATTTGAGACACCTTTGTATGTATACACCAAAGTGTATGCCGAAACTACACTTTTAGATACCCTCCCCCCCCCCCCCCTTTTTTAAAAGGAGAAATTTATAATGAACAGTAAGAGACCACAAACACATCAAGACACAAAACTCACTGCTTCAATATTATTAAATAATACGAATACTCTTGAAGTACTGGGGTTACAAACCTTGAAGCTATTACAAATTTTCTCTAAATCTATCTCTTAAAGTTCTAATTTACACTGCACTTGGGATCTCCTTTTATAGAAATACAAGGAGCCCTTTACACATATATCTGCCTATCTATTAGGATCAATTATAATTCAAAACTAAACATCCCGAAATACTCTCCATGCATTCTTATCTTCAGTTCATTAGCTTTGACCATTTAAGCATACTAACCCTCCTACTAGCAAATTAAGTAACCTTGGGCCGTACAACTTTGTACTGGCAGTACTAACTCCTTTAGTACTGTTGGCAGTATTAAGTCATATGAAGATTTATTCCTAACAGATGATAACCAAGGCTCTCCTTCCTCAAAATCTGTTAATAATGAGGCTCCGACCATTGTTGCGAAGCCACTAACCTTTGTACATCCTTCAGACTTTGTTGAAGATGTTGCTGATTCTGATGATGCCTCTGTTGGGGACAATGAGAATCCCTTTGGCTGGTACTTCTCTGCCCCTTCTTCCAAGGCAGGTAGAGAACACTTAGATTTACTTATCAAAGGACACTCCCTTCCGGTGGGGATTCTCTTCCGAAGGAGTTCAAAAAATGCTCCCCAACAAGCATGTGGCTGGTGAAGCCTTCAATCCTCAGGATGTTGACAGTGATGCTGATATTTATGGTTTGCTATTATCGTCTTTTATAATAGGTGTACATTTACCGTTATTGAATGATCTTCTTCCTTCTACTTATAGGAATTCCTTTGACCCAAAAGTTAAAGGAGATCATGACTGTCTGCTCATGTATTCCTCCTTTTGGAAGGACATCACGTCAAATAAGCATAAAAAAACTTTGTGATATCATGATCGAGCGTATATGCGCCAATTTTATTCTTGATAAGTATCGACTAGAGGAACTCATAGTTGAATTTTATGCCTCTTCATAAGGCCACACATCGTATGATGCAAAACAGGCTATGGATCATGAGAAGGACAGAGCTTAATCAGAGTGAAGAGGAGGTGTTAATGAAGCTCGTTCTGACCTGTGGATATAGAATCTATTTGGTTCTCTAAAATGCGGACTGAGATTGAGCATTGCAGGGGCGGGTTGATGGTCCTTTCACGTGAATATACTCGGCTTATTTCTTGAAGAAAAAATGGCTAATTAAGACCAAACATGGTCCTGCCCTTAGTCCAAAATCGAAGGCCTGAATCGGAGAGAGAGAGATAGAGAGAAAGACTCAAAGCTCCTGCCGAGATTCAACATTTTGCATGATACGGATGCGTTGAAGCAGCTAGGGCTTTGGTGTTGCCAAAGTGGTTCCAGATGCTGCTACAAAGCTTATTCATAGTGATGAGATGGGTATGCTTGTTGCGAAGCTTGTTAAGGCATCCATTATATATGGTAGATGTGCTGCTTTCGACGAAGTAGCCAATCTTAAAGAGCCCTTTATCATGGAGAAGATGGATGGTTATCGTCCTACTTTGACATTATAAACGACCAAGGATTTGGCGATGATTTGCAATGCGTCAAATCCTTTTTGTCTAAGTATGCCACTGACCCTATTTGCTTCTTTTGGAAACAACATAGTCGAAGAAACCAGAGTCTTTGCTTCATAGCCTCGTAAGTGAAGGCTAAAATGTACTTTTTCTTCTTTCTCGCTAGCTGAGTTGACATGTACCCATGAAATATTGAACAAATGACTTTTGTAGTTTTTCCTTGTCTTTTTGTATATGATTTCCGCCTGTTTTGATTTTTTAGGAGAGCTAACGTGAGTTCCATGTGTTTGTCTCAAAGGATCATGCATGGCCCCTCGACACCCCCACTAACGTTATAAATCTTTCTTGAAACAAAATTTAAGTGTTTGTTTGTGAAGGCCATGTGGCCCTTCTTCACCCCTTTGAAGTTTTTATTCTCTTGAAAACGTGAATTTTAGGTGTTAGATTCGAAGGGCTTATATGTGGCTCCTCCTTCACCCTTTGACGGCTAACGTGAGTTCAGGTGTTTGTTTTTGAAGGGCTCATGTGTGGCCCTTCGTCACCCCCTCTAACATTTTATTTTTCTTGATAACGTGAATTTAGGTGTTTGATTTCGAAGGGCTCATGTGTGGCCCTTCTTCACCCCTTCGACGTTTTATTCTTCTTGATAACGTGAATTTAGGTGTTTGATTTCGAAGGGCTCATGTGTGGCCCTTCTTCACCCCTTCGACGTTTTATTCTTCTTGATAACGTGAATTTAGGTGTTTGATTTCGAAGGGCTCATGTGTGGCCCTTCTTCACCCCTTTGACGTTTTATTCTTCTTGATAACGTGAATTTAGGTGTTTGATTTCGAAGGGCTCATGTGTGGCCCTTCTTCACCCCTTCGACGTTTTATCAAGGATGTAAGGCCCATATGCGGCCTATTAAAAAATGTAGACTGTTAAAGCAAATCCATTTCATTAATAGTGTAGAAAGATTTACATCATTTCAAGTATGAACACTTAGTTTGCTACACTTTAATGGGGATTTTTTGCTAACAAATGAATCTACTAAAAACTTTCGAAAGAAAAAAGGCAATTCTTAAACATAAAACTTACGCAGATTTGTTCCGTTCCATGTTCGATCAATTGCTTCGCCAGATAGCGTTTCTAGTTTATAGGCTCCGTCTCTGTAGGCTTTTCTTACTTTATAAGGTCCTTCCCACGTTGGTCCCATTTTTCCTTGATATTATGCCTTGCTGGCACTATTTAATCGAAGCACATATGTTCCTGGCTTGAATGTGGATGGCTTAACATTCTTGTTGTAATAGCCTTCTAATTTTTGTTTGTAGTGTGCTTCCTTTATCGCTGCTATTTCCCTTATTTCTTCAAGAATGTCCAGGTCTTCTCGACGTCTTTTTTTCATTTTCCTTGGAATCAAAGTCTTGGACTCACTTTATTTCCACGCTTATTTCTATAGGTATGGCAGCTTTTGATCCGTAGACCAGGCTAAAAGGGGTTTCCCTATTACTAGACTTAGGTGTGGTTCTATGCGCCCATAGGACTTGTGGTAATTCATCTACCCAGGCCTGGTGTGCCATTCCTAGTCTTCGTTTAATGCCTTTGACAATTTCTTTATTCGTCACTTCTACCTAACCATTTGCCTGAGGGTGATAGACAGATGTGAATGCTTGAAGAGTTCCGAGTTTCTTACAGAAAACATGAAACGTGCCTTCTGCGAATTGCTTCCTATTATCTGAGATTATTATCCGAGGCCTTCCAAATCTGCACACTATATGTTCCCACATGAATTTTTCCATATGTCTGCCTGTCGTAGATATTAATGGTTTTGCTTTGACCCATTTTGTGAATTAGTTTATGGCTACCACTAAAAACCTTGCACCCCCCGGCGTTGTTGGTAGGGGACCTACGATATCGATTCCCCATTGTGAGAAAGGCCAAGCTGACGTGATCGATGTCATTTCCTGTTTCGGTTTTCTAGGTACCAAGGAGTAGATTTGGCACGCTTCACACTTGTGGATTAACTCTTTTGCATCTTTGTGCATGGATGGCCAGTAATACTCCAGTCTTGTTATTTTTGATACAACCGATCTAGGGCCCGAGTGCATCCCACAAGACCCTTCGTATACTTCCTTTATGATGCTCTTGGCCTGCATTAGCCCTACACATCTCAACCATGGTGACATGTACGACCTTCGATATAGCCTTTCTTCGATCATCCTGTATAGCGGAACTTTGATGCGCAGTTTCCTTGCCTTTTGCGGATCTTTTGGTAGGATTCCTTCCTTCAGGTATTCGCGGATGGGTACCATCCAGCTAGCCTCATCTTCTTTGACTATGTCAGTGACTTCTTTATCTGCGACTAACTTGGTATGTATGACTTTGACTAAAACTTCCTTTGCAAGCTTTGAGAAGGTCATTGATGCTAGCTTGCTGAGGGCGTCTGCTTTCTTATTCTGTTCCCTTTTAATGTGCTTAATTAAGTAGTTGGGAAAGCTTGATAGGAGGCCCATTGTTTTTTCCAGATACTGCTTGATGGTTTGTTGTCTGGCTTCAAAAAGTCCTTTAACATGATTCGCTACTAGCTGAGAGTCTACAAAAATTGCTAATTCTTATATTTGCATTTCTTTAGCTATGCGCAACCCTACTATGAGTGCTTCATATTCCACCTCGTTGTTGGTGGTTTTGAATTCAAACCTTAATGCGTACGTATATTCTTTTCCCTCTGGGTTTACTAACATCAGCCCTGCTCCTGAGCCATCAGAGCTCGAGGCTCCATCGGTGAATAGTTTCCATGTCTTCTCTTAAGTTCCTGCCTTTAAATTCTATTTCGTGTTCTCCTAATTCAATGGCCCATTTAGCTACACATCCTGATTTTTCTGGTTTTGTCAGGACTTTCTTTATCGGCATGTTACTGAGAACTTATATTGGGTGTGCTTGGAAATATCTTCAAAGCTTCCTTGCGGCGTCACGAGGGAAAGTATGAGCTTTTCCAACTCTGGGTACTTTTGTTCTGCTCCGTGTAGTGTCCAACTTACAAAATATACGGGAGCCTGTTTCTTCCCCCTTTCTGCCATTAATATTGCACTTACGTTCTTTTCCGAGGCTGCGAGGTATACTGTTAAGGTCTCGCCTTTGGTTGGTACAACCATTGTTGGCAGTGAGTCTAAACATTCTTTTATTCTTTGGAAGGCTTCGTTTGCTTCTGTTTTCCATTGAAGCATCTTTTCACTCGTGCAACTTTTTAGGGTTTTCATGAAAGGGAGGGCCTTCTCTGCGCTTTTCGAGAGGAATTTGTTTAGGGCTGCCAACTTTTTGCTGAAGCTTTGTATTTCACTGACCGTTTTTGGGGGTTGTAAGGCTGATATGGCCTTTACCTTAGAGGGGTCTGCCCTTATGCCTTGCTTTGTAATCAGATGACCAGAATATATTCCTTCTTCTACTCCGAATGAGCATTTTCTTGGGTTGAGCTTTAGGTTAATCGCTCGCAGTCTTCCAAGGGTTTCTTTAATGTCAGCTAACATCTCTTCTTCGGAGTCACTTTTTATTACCATGTCATCGGCGTTAACCTCCATATTCCTTCCTATCTGACTACCGAAGACTTTGTCTTTGAGTCTTTGATAAGTGGCCCCTGCATTTTTTAAACCGAAGGGTAGCCTTCTGTAGCAAAAAAACTCCTCTTGTGAAGAATGCTATTTTTTCTTTGTCCTTCTCTGTCATGGGAATCTGATGGTATCCTTTGTAGGCGTCTAGGAAACACTTTAGTTGGTATTTATAGAGGTTTTCCGCCCCCAGTTCAGCTGTAGGTAAAGGATGGGGTTCTCTGGTACATGCTTTATTTATGTTTGTAAAGTCTATGTGCAGCTTCCACTTCCCATCATCTTTTTTCACAATGATTGGGTTTCATACCCACGTCTGATACTTAACTTCTTGTAGAACTCCTGCTTCCACCAACTCTTCTACTTGAGTACGGACAACTTTGTTTCTTTCTGGGGCCAGGCTTCTCTTCTTTTGTTTTACCGGTTCTGTATGATTGAACACATTCGGTTGATGTTCGGTGCTGAAGATTTCTTCTCCGATAATTAATGTTCTCGGCACTCCTGTTATGTGAGCTGTAGTCAATGCGAAAACATCTACGTGCGCTCTTAGGAGGTCTCACAACCGCATTTTTACCCTTGTTGGTAGTTGTCTCCCTATGGTGACCTTTTGTTCTGGGTATTCGTCCTTTATCTCTATCTTTTCTTCTGTGTCTATGCAACTGAGGATGTCTTTCGCATTACCCTGGCCGCTATTGGCTGAATTTTCTTCTTCTTCTATTGACCTCTGTGAGTTGTGTTCTGAGACGATGGTACCAACGCTATTGGGCGTGTGAAATTTTATAGCTCCATGCACTGTGGATACTACTATCCCCATTTCTTGCATAGCTGTTCTCCCCAGT
>BQNB010126289.1:0-19625 GCA_026074375.1 Tanacetum coccineum
AAGCCAAACGCCCCTATCGGCGAACAACCAAACCAAACACTCCCTTTCTGCATAAACCAAACACTCCTAATCTGCTGCTAGACTCAAAACCAAACGCACACTAACTGGTTTTTAAACCTATAAACAAACACCCTCTCGTGGGGCTGTTACCATAACAGCCAAACGCCCCCTACTCGCGTGACACAAGCCAAACAGCCCTAAACCCGCTGTTTCGACAGCCAAACAAATGCACTCGGTCGGTGAATAACCAAAAACCCGTCACGCAACCCTTATTACGTCAAACACACCCTTGCTGTTAGGATTAAGAAACTCATACCCGACTGTTTCGACAGCCAACCCAACACCCCCGGCTGTCCCGCAAACCAACGCACCCTCATCGGGTGTTAACCCACCCCCGACGTCCTTGTGGTGATAGAACCACACGACCACTTCGGCGAGGACCCCACCCGAACGTTACCCTCATGGGTCTGTTTACACCCAACCCAAAAACAACCCCCCATGGCTGCTGCATTTATACACCCCAACCAAAACGCACCCTTTTTAGTTGTTTATAAACCACAAGCACGCACCCTTTTGGTGTTGCTGTAGGTGGTGTGCCGACTGTCGTGGTGGTTTCGGTGGAGATGGGAGCGGGGTGACGGGGTGATGATGATGATGATGATGATAAGATGATGATGGTGGTGTTATGGTGACTGTGGGCTCGCGATGGTGACGTGGGGGTGGTGGTGGCGCGTGAAGGAAAGTGATGTAGTGGGTCGAGTAGATCCGGAGGTGGGGAGTATTTTTGGTGTTGGCCGGATAAGCCCGCCGGAAAACTTTTCCGGCGGCGGCGACGTGGTGGTGGCCGGAATGTTGGCCGGAGAAGATGGTGGCTGAGGGTGGCCGGCGGTGGGGTGAGGGAGAGAGAAGAGTGGGAGTGTGTGTGTTATGTTTTATATAAATGTAATAAATATATAAAAGTTTTATATATATATTAAAAGTTTTGATGGAAGTGACAAGTTTCCAAAACCTTGGGGTCAATTTTGTAACTTTTTAACATAGTTTTTATAACTATCGGTTCGGGACTCATTTGAGCGACTTAACGGATGATTCAACGCACGAAACCTGCGCCATTGTTTTTCTAATCATTTTTCTGATAAAAATGAGTATTTACTTGATAATGTTTCATAAATATTTTATAACATTTAATAAAATATCTGTTATTCATTTTGTGAACCGGTTTCGCCTTGTCCGAAATAAAATTGGATTTCAACTCGAGTATTCGCGTTATCCGCAACGCTTTTAATTAAAATGATGACTAATTTATTTAATATTTTTATTAAATAAATACTGATAATTAAAAACAAATTTAATTGTTTTTGTGTGTCCGCGTTGTATATTGTTCGAAAAATGTTTGCGGTGCTGTTTTAGCCCTTTTCGGCTCGTTTCCAGGTCTCGGGCAAAACTGAAAAGTTGTCAGGAATGTCGTTTCACATCGAATTGCTTTAGGGTCCGAGCTGTGAAAACGTGATTTAGATGGTTGTTTTTGTAAGTCAAGCCAGACCTAAAAGTCAAAGGGTAAAATAATTATCTAAAAATCCGAAAATTCTCAGATGTTACAGTACCTACCCCTTAAAGAAATCTCGTCCCGAGATTAAATTTGTGTTATCCGCTTAGTGTGTCTAAGAAAAGACTTAAGATTTACTAAACCAGTTGAACATGACGCTGATAACTTTATTCAGCAATATCTGGTGTTTCGACACCTCTTAATATACATAAATTTCGGCTAGGTTGACCAGGATATCCAATCCATTAGAATAGGTATCTTAGGGAAACATCGTTTCAAGGTTTATAATTGGTATAAACGCTTTATGAAGAAAGCCTCTTAATAGTGAACACATCAAAGGGGAAAGTGTAGTCGCGTGATTATGTCTATATAAAGTCATAAATGTCTTAAGGCAGAGTCTCGTTTCTGCTATCTGTAATGTTCGATTATCCACATCAACGTGGCTTATGGATGTAAGTACCCAACTTACTTGGCAGTACTTAATTAGTATCATGACTTAAATTGGTATACTGTTTGTCTGCAACGAGTAATTCAACTGAATACTATATCGACATATGCTTATCTTGTTTAAGGTAGGTTTCATCACCTAGTTGATAAAGTTTGTACGATCTGGGACCACTCCAGGACCCAACAACAGCAAACAATAACGATGATTAACTATAACAAACGGTGATGGGATGCAGAGGAGTGAGGACCCTCCAAGTAACATATCCCATATAAAGTTCAATAAATGAGAGGAGCTCGCGAGGGAGCTTATGCGATAATCGGCGGATTATGGTACTCAGTCGTTAGTTCGATGAATCGGCTTCATTAGCTCAAACGTGTAACAGGTCTGTCAGTTCCACGAACAGTTTATGATCGCAAGGATTTGCAATCACAAAAGTAACAACTTAAGAATGAGATAAGGTAATTCCAAGTGAGGCCTTACGATTCTGTCGAGTGGTAGAACACGATTGTGTTTCTAGACCCTTTTCACAGATTTCTGGCGATTTTCAAAATTTAGGTTCATACTCGTTTCATATCGGATACCATTAAGCCCACTCATTTATAATTCATTATTTGCATAAAGAAGCGTCCTAATTTATGTAAATAATCAATTGATAAACTTATGGTTCGGTGACTTATGATTTATTTATTCAACTGAAGAGGCGTCCAATCCTTTCAAATAAACCAGATCATAATGCTCCTACTTATAATTCCGTGCATACGCGTACTATCTTAACCTCATGGTGGTTGGACAATGACGATGCATGTGCTCTAATGAGTATGGGACGAGTGTTCCAAACTCGTCTTTGGAAGCTGGGAGTAAAAACTGCCAGGCGAGATCAACATAGAGTTCAAGATAGGTAATGAGTACCCTGGTTAGAGTAAACCAGGTAAAAGTCTCGATGAACCAGTCAACATAGCAATTATCATATAAATCCTCCTATTACAAGTCCCGCCTATACAAGACTTATAATACTTAGATTTATACATAATCCCATGTAACCAAAATTTATAACGGTCTTCGCGTAATACGATATGGTATAAAGCTAGGAAGAAAAATAATATCCTTAGAGACCATTGTTTAACTCATAATGTCTGAGAAGCAAGATGAGACCATTGTATAACTCACAATGTCTAAGAAGCAGTTGAGACCATTGTTATTAACTCACAATGTCTAAGAAGCAAATGAGGACCATTTGTATAACTCACAATGTCTGACGGAGTAGAATGAGACCATTGTATAACTTCACTAAATGTCTGACGAGTAGATTGTGACCATTGTATAACTCACAAGTGTCTGTCGAGTGAATGGAGACCATTGTATAACTCAACAATGTCTGAAAAATATTATGGTATTTATATAATAAATTTCTTATGTAAATAGCGTACGACATACGCGAATGGAATGCAAGACATATATTTATTATATAATGATATGCCACGTAAGACTTAATGCAAGCACGTAACGTAAGCACATAAGCATAGCGTGTATGCACTTGAATATGTTTGTTGTGATGCTATGTTTCGTGAGAAACGATATAGTCTAGGGTGAAATATGCAACTAGGTTCCTTATATCCAGTGCTCTGATACCAATCTGTAACACCCCAAAATTTACAACAATGCAGCGGTATACCATATGGGGTGCTACTATCATAATACCATACAGCGCTAGATAAAAGAGAAGACCTCGAAATGTGTAGTTTGTAAAACAATCTGTTGAATTTTAATCAAAATCTGAATTTAATATACTTTTGTCCCATAATTGGCATCCAAATGAAAAGCTTGAATGTATTAGACTTCATTGCACTTCAAGAAATCCGAGCATCATAATTTTCCATGAGAAAAAACATGCTTAATAAAGGTCACATAAAGTTGGTGGTTCTTAGGTTTATGTAAATACAAACGTTAGTTCCAATTAATGTATATGCCCACGGTATCATTTCAGTGTCATATAAAAACGTTTAGATGACTACGAAAATTAAAACAGAAACAACAATGTCTCCCTACAGTATCAATAAAATAATTGTGTGTCCATTTAAATCCTTAAATGTCTTCCAAAATGTATGTATTGATTTTAAGAATTCAATTAGCTGCTAAATTATGCAAAGGACATTTCTATCCACAAATAGTCCAAAATGTACGTGTCAAAGTTGGATCACAGAATATATCCAAATTATGTATTTCTACTTTATTCAAGTGTGTATAAAAACCATGATTACCATTACTCTATAGTTCATGAACTGTGACGTGGACTTGTATGTATGCCCTTTATTCAAGGCTCAGTAAACGTGTACATTAGTAGGTGTTCACTCAAGATACAACCGGGAGATAATTATAGATTATGTTCCCCCGTTTCCGGTGTTCCCCTCCAATGGACACCCGGGCAATAAATGTTTTATGTGTGATTGTTGACCCCGCAGGCGCCAATCCCAATCGTAATCGACATGGTATAACGTTCGTTCCCCTATCTGATAGCTAGTCACCCGAAGGGGATAAGTAATTCCAGATTGATCTAGAATCTAATAACATTCGCGCTCCACCCTCCAAGTGATTTACAGTTCATGCACTAAGCTATTCCATTAATCTTAAATAGTATAATATGCGTTTAGTCAAAAAGTAAACCCAGCATCTGTAGCTCCTCGCGAGATTTATAAATGAGTTTGTAAACCAAACAGGTAATCAACCATGTAATGCGTTGGTAACATGTATGCAGACGAGTTGAAAATGAGCACGTAACGAGTTTAAATCAAACACGTAATTGAATTTGTAACAAGCATGTTCTCACCCCAAAATATATGTAAAACATGGGGCTTGAACTCACCTTGTGTTGAAGAACGATTGTAGGTAGGCATTTCTAATATGCACAATGCGTAAGGGGAAGATGAAGCTGCCTGACCGTGAAGACGCAGCTTAACTTAACGGCTAAGTCTCACTAGCCTAAGATAATGTGTTTGGGTTTCCCGGTGAATTGTTATGTCAACGCGACACGTTGATAAAAGATTTAGATTTAATCTTTGAAATGGTTTGGTGGTTGGTTAAATAAATAAATTTAGAATATTCTCAAAGTGTGTTAATAATATTATACTTTATCATATTACATATGAAAAATAACCCTTTATACGCTTCAACCATGAGTGATTTCACAAGACAATAATACAAGATTAGTGAAAAGTATATAATTACCTCGGGGTATTATTAATAAGTGTGGATAATTTAAACCAAATTAGTTTGACTGTTTTCTGAAATCAAGCTTAATAAAATAATGGTTCATGTATAAACCGTTGTATCGTTTTAAGATTTCAAGTGTGTTAAATCAATGTCTGTAAAGCCATTTACAACAATTTTAAGTTTCCTTTTCAGCCTGATAATTATAGAATATAAAATAATATTTTATAACTTATATTTCATTTCCTCGACGAATCGCGTCTAACATAATCGACTCATTGTAAAAATATAGTTTTCGTCCGTTGTCAGGTTATTGTATAGTTATGCTTTAATATATTTTAAAATATAACTTTAGGCCCTTTTTATCGGTTTATAACATAATATAAACTTTTAGTAAAACATTACTAAAAATATAAAAAGTTATGTACACTTCGCCATGAAATTTCCCGTATATATATCGTTTTCCATTTCCGTAGTACTCGTCATTTTCCTTTAAATTAATATATATATATATATTGTGATCATCTGCGTTTCCATTATCTCAAATGTCCGCGTTTCCTAGATGTAACATATTTATATATATCGTTATATCTAATTTAATTCAATCAATAAGAAATATTTTATTTATTAACCGGTTTATTAACACAATAAATATTTGTCCGGTTTTAATATTTATAAAACCTTTCGTTATTTTTGTTTGTGTTGTGTTATTTATAAAACCATACGAAAGCCTTTATGTGTGTTGTCTGCTATTCCAAACGCTCCTACGGTTTTTCTGCTTAATCCAAACAAACGAAACCCGTTGTTGTCTTCTCTAAACCCACATGCACCCTATGTCATTTTCTGTCCAACCAAACGTGCCCTAGTCGCTTTTCTATAAAACCAACCGCACCCTTTCGGGTTCACATAACCAAACGAACACCCCTAGTTTTTAACAAGCCAAACGAACACCCCTAGTTGTATACAAAAACCAACACGCCCTCAACCCGCTGTTTCAACAGCCAAACCCGACGCCCCATCTGTTTTATAACCCAACCCAACGCACAATCAAACACCCCTAGCTGCTAAACCCAACCCGACAGCCCAACCCCCGGCTGCCCTACCCGGTATCCTACGCATCTCGCCGGGTTGATACCCCGGCTGTACCACAAAACCAACACCCGACGCAGGTGGCGAACCCACAACCCGAACTCACCCTTTCGGTGATAGAAACCTAAACACGGACACCCCTTGCGACTGCTTGCTCCGATCAATCCAAAACCACAAACAAACACCCCGGCTGCGAACCCACCCCGAACACACCCCATGGGTCGTTAACTGTCAAACGCACCCCATTGGTGCAACAAACATCAAACCGAAACGCACCCTGCTGTGAACCATAACAACCCAAAACGCACCCTTGCTGTTGGTTATAAAATAACCCGAACCAAACCCACGAACACCCCTAGCTACTAGAAACCACACGCACCCTTTTTGGGGGTGGCTGCCACCACAAACGAACACCCCTTGTTTGTTATGACCATAACCCGAACAAACGAACACCCCTTCGTCGGTGTGGTGAGGATGACGATGATGACGACGGTGGTGTTATGGTGGTTGTGGTGGCGCGTGAAAGAGAGTGGAGTAGCGGGTTGTATAGATCGGAAGATGGGGAGGGTTTTTGGTGTTGGCCGGAAAAGCTCACCGGAAAATTTTTCCGGTGACGGAGCAGTGACGGCGGCGGTGGCCGGAGGTGGTGGTCGGCCGCCGGATAATTCATGAGGGAGAGAGAGATTATAAGTTTGTGTGTGTGTATAAAATGAGATGGAAATGAGAGAAATGGGGTGAAATTTATATATATATAATAAAATGTGACAAGTTATTATAGTGTAGGGTTTAAATTGTAACTTTTTAGTGAAACTTCCATACATATCGGTTCGGGACTCGTTTGAAGGACTTAACGAATGATTCAACTCTTGAAACTTGCGCCATTGTTTTCCGAATATTTTTTGTCTGATAAAAATGAGTATTTACACGATAATGTTTCATAAATATTTTCTAATTTTTAATTAAAGATCTGTGGTTCATTTTGTGAAGGTTTCGTTTCGTCGAATAAAAATGGATTTCAACTCGGAGTATTCGCGTTATCGCAAAACGCCTTTTAATAAAATTGATGACTAATTTATTTAATATTTTTATTTAATTAAATACTGATATTAAAAACAAAATTTAATTGGCTTTTGTGTGTCTCGCGTTGTATATTTTTCGAAAAATGTTTGCGGTGATGTTTTAGCCTTTTCGGCTCTTTTACAGGTCTCGGGCGAAACTGAAAAGTTAGTCAGGAATGTGTTCATCATCGAATTGCTTTAGGGTGAAGCGTGAAAACGTGATTTAGATGGTTGTTCTTTGTAAGTTCAAAGCCGACCTAAAAAGTCAAAGGGGTAAAATAGTTCTCTTTAAAATCAAAAAATTCTCGGATGTTACTTTTATATTTCTTGTATCTTCTATTCTGTAGCTATATGTTATGATTCACTGATGAGGAAAAACTAAGTATAACGAACTTGATGCTGAAGTAGAATAACCCAAACTTGTGTCTTATATTTTGTACTATCCACATGACGTCAAACGCATACCCAAAACCAATGTATAAGGAGACCGCAATCTCTTGATAATTATCCTCATCTTCTATGAGACACCAGACCAAAGTGATAGCAAATGTGAGCATTGAGCACCATCAGTTATATCACATACCTTTGCTAGATTTGTCAAGTCTTTGTCACACCGTTGTATGCACGAACAAGTTACCTACAAATGTTGTAAGTCATTTGAGACATGATAAGAACACAAACCCAAATAATTCCACTTCATCTTCAAATAGGTGTCTAAATCAATATCTTCGTAATCAAATTAAACAAACGAGGATAAATCCAAATCCGAGCCATTAAACATTTAAAAACATTTAAATTAAATCCTAATTTGAAAACTAAAAAAAATAAAAACCAAAATCAATCAAGCTTGGTTTTTTTAACCGAGATCCGTCTGTGTGTTCTGTCAGATATATGTCAATGCTAGCAGCTGAAACTTCTTCTAGCAGCTCTAACTCAAATAGTATTAACTTAATACTGCTTTCACTCTTTTAACCCCCAGTTGTATAACAATTATTAACGAACAGTACTATACGAGAGTACTAACATGCAGCATTAATCATATACGAGGAGTAAAAATTTCATAGCATGTCTAACATCACTCATGATAGCAGCATTAACGTAGCATCTTCAAAGAACAAAACTAACAATAAAGAGCAGTATCAACACATCTTGTACTATTGTTCTTTATTAATAATCAATTAGCTTACCACATCAACCATATATATGGGAATAAAAATGTAATCCCTAAAAATCAGGACTTCCATATTAAAACTCATCCCAAAAATCTGCAAACCAAATATATATACTGCCAAAATCACGGAGCAATTAGAAATTTTATCAACAAAAACCCTTAAATCTAGGGCTTTCAATAGTGATAACATATATCCAAATTCATAAAAAGTATCTCTTGTGATCACTCCCACAAATAAACTCACCAATCACAAAGCTGCTCTATCTACGTCCTTCATTACTTCTCCATATACAAACAGCCATTAACCATCAGTAACATTCATCACTAAACCTTGATAATAACATGCACACGTTTTCCCATGTCTGCCCATCGACAAGAAAGTCGTTCCAGAGAAGTAAAGATGACAAAAATGGTAAAAGTGAAAGAAAATGCTTTAGATGCGGAGATCCAAATCACCTCATCGAAGAATGCCCAAAGTCACCAAGAAGCAAAAAACCAAAGGCCTTTTGTTGGAGGAATATGGAGCGATAACGGCGAAGATGAGGAAGAAAAGACTAAAGACGAAACTTGTCTTGTAGCTCAAGCGACTAATGTGGTACTTTTCGAAACCGAATTTTATAGTGATAGTTTATCGTCAATAGATGACTCAGGGTTAGATAGTGCATATCATCGCTTATGCAAAATGGGATTAAAAGTAATTTTAAAAAATAAGCACTAAAATCTACTAAAAGTCGGCTAGAAGATGAATTATTCAAATTAAAAGAAAACTTATCTAGATTAGAGAAAAATAAAGAAATTAATGTACGTAAAACATGTCAAAACCTTATGAATGAAAATGAGAAACTTAAAGAGGAAATAATAAGCAATTTAATAAAAGCACTCATTCTCTTAAGAAAATGTTAAATTTTCAAAAACCATCCGGAGACAAATAGGGTCTAGGATTTAATTCGGCCGAAGCGTCAACGAGTGGGACTAAACAAGTTAATTTTGTAAAACCACAAGAACTTGAACCCAAACCTATTGAAGAAAAATCCATCGAATCAAATTCATTTCCAAAACCTAAACATTTACTTGCAAACAAAAGTAACGTTCCCGTTGCAAATAATGACGAAGCAAAAAGGTTTCATAAACCATCTTTAAAACCCAGAGTTGGATTTACCAAACTCGATGTAAGGTCAAAAACTCCATCTCCAAAAAGACATAATAATTCTTGTCCTCGACCTAAAACACCACAACCTAGGAGAAATTAAAATAAACAAAATTACCCTAATATGTATCACACAAAGTAGAATAATCCCCAACAAAAAAATTATACTCCATGGGAAATTTGTCCACCTTTTCTACATCAAACCAAATGCAAAGGATGTACGACACTAACAATCTCGGACCCCTGAGATATTGGGGACCAAATGTTTGAATCGTTATAATAGATATGCTTTGGAATAAATTTTGGAACTGGACAAGTAAATTGAGGATTATTAATGCTCTAAATTCATGACGAGAAACCAAAAGATATTATCTACATACAAAGCATATAATGAAGGCAATGCTATTCTCGTAAGCAATTCAAGCGGAAATATCATAGGCAAAGGTGCGACCTCTCTTTATTAAAATTGTTTAAGAATGTAGAGTATTTAAAACTTAGTGTGTTAAGTATTGGTTAAATATGTGATAATATGTGTCAAGTAATATTTATCAAAAGTGATAGAAAAATAAGTACTTGAAAATGAGATATGCCTGACTAAATGATATTGTAACTAGAAATAAGAATTAGATTAGTTTCCTAGGATTATAATCAAAAAGAAGAAATTAATTACGACAAATTATATGCACCCGTAGCTAGATTATAATCCACAACATATTTTTTTACAAAGAGGAAAATTTCTATGTCCACAAGTATTAAACTCACGGAAGATGAAAAATATAACAACCCGCAAATTTTCATCAATGTAATTATCCATCTATTAAATTAGTGCACTGTAATATCCATCTATTAAATTAGATGCACTTTATATACCACCTTTTATAGGGAAATTTTTCGCTTTATCTCATTATGCAACGTAACTTACATCACTAAAGTAAACGAGCGCACACAACCTACCTATGACTATTCTATCTATGTATATGTCAAGCAAACATCATAACATGTCAAGTCTACACTCTAATATCATTTATAACATGTACGATATTCATTTAACGAAGTTTTAACGACAATATTATTAAATAAACATAAACCGTTAACGATTATGCCTAAATCCTAATTTTATGTAATGTAAACATATAAAGCAAATGTACAAGCAACTAAGACACATATACAAGTATCATAGCATCTCATTTGAATACATTTTCCCTCCAAAATAAAGTACAAGTCTCTAAAAGCACAATGTATAAGCTTTTTAAGCACGAATCTAAATAAGTCGTTTTATCTCCATTTTTCTTAAAAATTTCATTCAAACTAATCAACTTAAGTTACAAGCAAGCAATGCTCAACTTTTAAACATACGATTTTACCTCCATTTAAATCAACTTTTACCGTTTTTAAGCTCAAAACCCTAATTCCGAACATAAACCAAACACTGATCCCATTTCTTCCTTTTTTTTTACCATTTAAAACTTAAACCACTATTACCTAAAGTTAATAAACAATACTGCATATCTTACCACACTACTCTTACTTTTACAACACCGTACAACATTTACATTTCATATTCCCTCCTTATCACTCCATTGTACACGAATTCAAAACCATAAACCCTAACCGAACCCTAACTTGAACCCGCCACCCCTTTTCCCTCATTTTTACCCATTTTGAAAACCAACCAAGCATCCAAGCACCTCCATGATCATGCTACTTCAGTTGTAAGTAGCATACAACCACCTCTAATTCATAACTTGGCCACCAAGTTGGCCACATCACCCCCTTTTTCCTCCATATATGCCGCGGCCACCTCACCCTCCAAAACCCTCTCCAACACCTCAAAGCTAGTATCTAGATCTCAATACTAGTCATATAGCTTCTCCTAATTAGCTCCCATAGACTTGACACTAATCAAAGACCTTTGCTTGGGCACCAAGTCTATTCGAGTACTATAAAAGGGACGCATACCCTCTCCTTCAACTCACACCTCTCATTCTCACCTCTAACTCTCAAATGAAGTTCTAAGCTGATCAAGGAAGTCCTAAGGAGTCTTAAGAGCAGAAGTGAAGCAAAGAAACCTAGTCTTGAAGAAACACGAGTCGATGTCTAGGCGTACAAAGCTAAAAAGCCCCATTCAACCCATTTTCGAACCCACAAGCTCAAATTCAGGTTCTATAAGCTTATGTTCTGTTTTAATACTCTTATAATGTTCATATGATTAAGTTTAATCCATTGTTAAAAGCTTTGAGCTCAAAAACCCATGCGTTTTTCCTTTTGATCCAAACCGAACCTATGAAATCCTAAAATCGCGTTTTCTCTAATTCTATAAGCTAAATCCACAAGCTGTTATAATGGGCAATTTCTATGAGCTTATTTAACATTCCTATAAGCATTTTATCAATTCTTAAAAGCCCTAACCCGTTAAATTATTTTTTGAAACCAAATGAACCCGTTTTGGCATTTTGAACTCAAAAACCATTTTTATAAGATAACAGCTTGTAAAAGCTATTTTTCCTAACTTATATGAACTTATTTTAACAAGCTATAACTTGCAAATTACTTTCTATATTGAAAAATATCATTATTATTGATTTTGGACTAGTTTTGCAAAAGTTTCCATGCATAGGGGTATATATTGTAACTTTTGAAAATTTTCAACTACAAGGACTGAAAATGTCATTTTATGGAAGTTATAACTCCAAGGGTTATTTTTGCCAAGTCTCAAAGTTGAGGGATTATTTTATATACTTTATATATTAAAAGGACTAGTTTTATAATTAATTATAATTCAAGGGTATTTCTTCCCAATTTGATATTCTTAATAAAATATTATATTTTTATAAATTACAAAAATATATAAAATTATTATAAAACTTGATTATATTAAACTCGATACATTTATCGTTATTAATCATCGATCGGCGTTAATAAAATCAATTACGTTAAATAATTAACGTAATTTATCATCAACATCATCAACTAGCTTTTGAAGCAACTTGAAATCTTAATGTATCACGATACTAGGGAGCTTCATATAAGGGATTTCATTTGGGTATATGTTTTGATGAGTTTGCTGGATTTACGATTTAAAGTGTCATGGCTCCTCAAACGTTTATTACATGACCTATGAATTATGATGGCCCGAACAGTGATACAATATTGCCATAATAAATCCAATCAAAGTGATATTTCATTATGATATAAAACATATCCAATCAAACTAAGAGACTGACCATATAACCCAGGTGTGGACGAATCTTTACATATTCTTTCATATACTTTTGCCATCAATCAGATTTCCCTGTACTATTAAGGTGAGTTCATAGCCTCGCTTTTCAATCTTTCAAATGTTTTATAAACCCGCGAGGGGGATACATGCTATAAACTATGAATGCAAGTATTTTCTGTATGCTATCCTGATGCATTATTGCTTAAGTACCTACTTTTGCCATTAAGACCCCATTATCATGAACCGTTAGTTACTCTCAGAGTAAGCGCGAATGCTGTGAATAGATCTATTTGGGACTGGACTTCCCCGTTGGTGTACCTATACTTTCGGTAACCAATAGCACATCATTTGAATAACTATGCGGGTGTTTGGCAAAGGCACCCGTTGGGGCAATTACTTGTGATTATTGATTATCCCAAGGCTTCGGTGTCATGAGCTTAGCAATAATAATGATTTCTATGATAATTGTACATGCATGCAATTATTACAAACTATGGGTGTATAACAACGTAACCCACTATTGCATTCAAACTACTTTACTTAAACCTATGAATTTCACTCAACCATTGTGTTGACTTTTTAGCATGTTTATCTCAGGTAATTGAGCAACCTATGGCACGGAGTGGCACGGACTTGAAGATGGCTAAACCGTTATCATTCAAACTTTTTGATTTCTTGTAGATTTTGGGACCTCACTTTTTGTAAAAACTCTGATGAATAAATGAATGATAACTCAATTTTCCAAAAACGTCTCTTTATGATTCGATTTCTATGATTATGACTATTGTACCTTGAAATAATACCCCAGATTAGCTTCCGCTGCTATATTTGACAAAATGGGGGTGTTATAAATGGGTCTAACTCTCTTCCTCGCAGTCAACAACTTACGCGGCCCATTGAGGTGGGTGCGATAAGGTCGACCGAAAGGGATAGCCTCACCGGGTCGGACAAGAGTCGCTGAACGTCGACGAATCCCGGGTGGGGCAACAACAGGTGCAAGGGGAAACTCTGATAATGGTGCAAGAGTATCATGAGATGACGATACGGGTCTCTGCTCAGCAGGCTCGGACTCACCGTCCGCCTCCGTGTCATCAGAACACAAAAAGGGTGAAACCAATGGCAAATCTGGTACGGGAGGTAAAGAATCCTCTGATGGATCAGAATCAGAAGAAGGTGAATAATCCACTAAATCAAGTACCCCGGCAGGTGAGACGACTGAAACTGTCCCCTCCTCCGGTGCAACTATAGGGTCAGCTGAAACAACAGGAACCTCAGGGATAACAGGGATAATAGCAGGAATAGCACCAAAGAGAATCACTCGTGGGGCATGAGAACCCACACTCTCCTCAGACGTATCAGATGAAATAGAAATAACAGGAGCAGCCATGACCTGCACAAGCACAAGTTTATATAAATCCTCTTTATATGAAACCATGCACGTGCAAGCAAAGCCAAGAAATAAGTATGATGCAAAAATATGAAATGGCAAAACGATGAATAAAGTAATTATGGCAATATGATATATATAATCAGTACTTATATATATTAAACGCTATTATTATAAGATATATATGTAAGCAGGTAAGGCACGTAGGATCACATACTGGTTATAGACCAGACCTAGATATACTACCTGGTTCTCTATAACCTTGGCTCTGGATACCAATCTGTCACACCCCCAAACGGGGCCTGGACGGAATACACGTGTCCGGGGGCGTGACGTCATAATACACATCACACAAGATACAAAGAACGACCTCTAAGGGTACGTTTGAAAATCCAACATCGTTGCATTAATTAAAATAGTTAAAGTTTGACATAAGTTTAAAGATAATATGCGGAAGCGAATAAAAGTTTTAGAAATTGACAACGATGTTTAAACAGTAGATAATAGCATTTCTTGAAAATCGGCCCAATGCATAGCGACACCAAATAGCAAGCAAAGACATCCACAGCTAAGCACCTGAGAAAAACATGCTAAAACGGTCAACATAAAGTTGAGTGAATTCATAGGTTTGAATTTAGTATTAAAAGTGGACCACAAGTTCACAGTACGCACGTGACAGTTATAAACTGATACAACGTCACATAAAAAGAATGTACTTTCTGTGCACTAAGATCATAACACGAAGCTCAATTTAAAAGGAGCAATTGTATATGCCAAATAGTTTTTCCTCGCATAACAGGGATTGACCAAGATCACCTCATTTGTCCTTATGACCATGGTATTATCGTTTATTTGGGACCTCCTTTGGATCTAGTAAACGCTAGTACCCGGATAGGGATTTTATTCTTCCCGTGATTATTTACTACTTTCGCGCTCACTTAACCAGTTACGGTCAGGTTTAAGCAATTGATGGTTTATGATACATTAAGGCATTAGTGGTCTATTCGTTACTTAGCTAAACACGTAATCAGGAAAAGGAAACTAAAGTAACTGTGTCCATAGTTTAACAACAAGCAATGTTTCTCACTAAAAATAGTAAATATAATTAGTAAAACATTGGCTATAAATCACCGTAGCAAATTGAGCAAATGATAATCACGCAATGTAAAATGTGATATAGAAATTTTTTCCTAGCCGCGTCCTGAATTATAAACACGTCTAGAACACAGAAAGTATTCCCAGATTGAAATATGTCTCAACAAATATCCATGTGTGTTTGCTTTTGTTCTGATTAACAAAACATGACGGAAATAACTCTTGCTATTTTTACTACTTTACAATTCTTTGAAAATCCGAGTACGAAAAATTATGGAAGAAATTATCCGGAGTTATTATGATCGTAAAGATGGTGAAATTACACCGAGATTCGTAGTGTATCATTTATGTTTAAAAAATAAAAAAAATAGAAAATCGCTGCAAAAAAGTGGAGGAAATTATGAAGATAGTCAGTTCGTTAAAAGGTTAACCGATGTATTATTTTTGAGAGGATCTTATATTTGTTGATTGTGTTATAAATAAAGAGGTTTAAGTTTTGTATAATGTGGTAGATATCACCTCTTATTTCTATAAAAAGTTTATGTATAGTATTGATGATTGGGAAGTTGATCGTTATGGGAAGCCAACTACGCGTTGTTTTCATTTATCTTTGAATCGATGTACGATTTTCGATTGTTTCGGTGGTCTTAATAAACATGAAGTAGTCCATGATTTGTGTCATTATCATGGGTTTGGTCGGGAAAATATCTAGCAACTTGTATGTTATTTGTTTGGACTTAGTCTATTTGTTTTGTATATTTTTATTTAACAACAATTATTTCCCTTTCCTAATCCCTAACCCTTAGGTCTTACTCGAATGAGGATGCGCGCAATCACATATGTATATTCTGTCGTTACGGGCATGTACGTATGTGTGATTTTGTCTGCTTTATTGGTTTATTACTTTTGGAGAAAGGATTAAAAGATCCATACCATATATCACTCTTCGTCCTAACCCTTGGTTTTACTCGAGTGAAGGAATTGAATCGCATATGTATGTCTATTCATCGTTCTGGATGTGGGTATATGTGGTTTTGTCTCCCTTGCTGGTTTACGACTATTGGTAAAGACTACTAGTCATATCCTTCAGCTTATTCGAGTTAAGGTTCGAATGCAGTCATATGTGTTTATCCCATCGTTATGGGGGGTGTGTGTGATTTTGTCACCTTTTTTAGAACATTGGTATCGGTAGAGATTGTAATGAGTGATCAAACCCTTTAAGCCTTTTAAAACCCAATTTACCTTTATAAAGTGTTATCTTAGCCTTTGTGGTTTGGAAGTAGTATATCCTTGACCACGCTTATGATAGAATACTCGTCTTTGAATACGAGAATTGAGGAATTGTTTAATGTTAACACATAGTTTAGGCGAATGTTTGATTTGAGTGATTTCATCTTCTTATTTTGTGAGGTGTTTGGTTGTGTACTGGTAATTGAACGAATAAATGCTTAACAGAAAAATCCTTTGGGATACATTTTCATAAATTTCTAAATGCTACTTGAGGACAAGTAGGATTCAAGTGGGGGGATATTTGATGACATCAAATAACGTCACTTTTATAACATCATGTATCTCATGTTTCTTACCCATTTTATATAATTATTGCATGCATTGGTACTTAATCATTTTGATGCGAATTTTCTTTTGAAATATTAATTAACCAAGTTTTAAATTTATAAAACTCGATCTACCTGACAACGCACTAACGGGGAAAGAACCCGATCATGGGTAGTATAGAATGGTACATCCGAGGTTTTCCCAAGAGCTAAGTTATAATTAGTTTTAATTTGAAAAGTCACGTTTTGAAAATGGTTTTTTGAGTTGATTTGAAATAAAAAAAAACAATAAAATAAATAACTGGAAATTAAAAGAGTTGGAGATATCAAGAGAGAAAATATGCTAACCTAGTTACTTCATTACTATTGTTATGAAAACATTTTCTTGTGCAATGTTTAACTATGGTTTCATTAGTGGTTTCTAAGGTCGATAGACTTGAATATGCAATTCGTAAACTAAGAAACACTTAGAAAAGATAAAATAACTCATATAATATCTAAACTAATGAATATCTGATGCTGGAACGCGTCCGATGATGTTTTTCAAATTTACGTGGGTTTACTTCCCGGTAAACCGTCAGATTCAAACGTAACGTATAAAAGTCAAAAATAATTGTCGGAAAAGTTTAAAATATTGACCGGAAATTCTCAGGGTGTGACTTAAAAAGAAATAGATTGATGTAGAGTTATGTAGAGTTTATATATCTTCGTCCGAGTCTTGGCTTAGCAACCAAACCAAAGTGTATTCGTGTAAATAATTAGCTAACCCTTCCACTCTAAATTCACCCAAGGCCACCCAAATGTATGCCATCCGTTTTCGTTTCCATTATATGTTATCTTACACCTACACCCTTTAAAAATACCTCTTTGATAGTAATGAATAATGGGTTCGTGTAATTCGTTCATGACTTAGGAAATAATTACACAGATTATCACAAGTGTGGCAAGGCAACAACACTAGGAGAAGCAATCTAGGGAGTAATATATGATTAAATAAACATATTATATTGTTATCACCACTAGTTTAGATTAATATTTAGTTTAATAGCTAAAACCAAACCAACCTCTCCAATTATATGATTTACTTGCTTTCATAAAACACAAAAACACAAAAAGAATCTTCCCTCAACCTTTAGAATTCTGTTAGACCGTGATCAAGCCTTCCAACCTATTCCTCGAGTGAACGATAACAACCCCCTGAGTCTTTCCTATACTACTACTACAACGATTAGGTGCTCTGCCTAAGGAGTTGTAAAACTTCGTGTAGAAGTCTAACGATGACCGCATCACTGACTTAGTGTCTTAGCCTTTCATAATAATACTGTTACGGCGTAAACTTTGTGTGAGGTTACGCCGTAATCTTGCTAGGTGACGTGTCTTGCCTTGAATAGGTTACGGCGTAACACTGTCATAGGGGTTACGCCGTAAAGTCTCATAAGAATCCGTGTTTTCTTCATTTTTCGGTCCTTTTCCCGTATTTCTTGTCACATACTTGCATTTTACCTGAAAACAATGAAATAACCGTAAAAGTATCGAATTCAAGTATTTATAAGATAATTGCAAGTATTTTTAGGGGAAAATTGACACTAGAAAGTATCAAATATTTGATGTTATCAAATATCCCCCCACTTGAACTCTGCTTGCCCTCAAGTAGACCTGTTAGAATGGATTATAAAAAGATTTCTTTGATTTAACTCAAAGAAATATATCTATAAAAGTCTTATGCTAGAAACATCAAAGCCGAACACCTCACGAAAAGGGGATCAAAATTCACTCAACTCTCAACTAGTCTAAGTGTTCATTTTCATGGTGATCGGTCAACCGCACAGTCATAGCATGTATTCTATCATAAGCTTGGAAAGTATACAAATCTGCACCAGTTAGAGTTAGGGTCTAAACAATTCTAAAAGGCGACATGGGTAATATAACATAGGTTTATTGGGTGATATAAAGGGTTAGGATAGACATAGGATATACATTTAATTGGTGTTAAGACAAAAACACAAAATAAATAGTCTTATATAATCTAAGGTATCCATAACCGGCTACTGTCCATCCATAGTCCAAGTCTTCAAGTGAGAAAATTTGATCATATCATCAATATAGGTTAGCTAATAATGAGATCTTGCGGAGCATGCTAACCTATTCTTCACTAGTTGGCTTATAGTTGCACCACCTTTATACATCGGATGGCTTATAGTTGCACCATCCTCAAAATCACTAGGTGGCTTATAGTTGCACTACCTTTTTACTTAGTTGTTTTTGTACACATAACCAATATCAGGAGTTAAATTACTAGGTGGCTTATAGTTGCACCACCTGTTCTCTTCTCTTTTTTTAACAATACTCCTGTATATAACATATCACATATCCCCCCACTTGAGATAAATAGTATCGAAAGTGATAATATCGGGGGGTCTTCCATGATCATAATAATATGTCTTCAACAAAAGTGTCAATCTTCAAACCATGTTCCTGAACCATGGACTTAGGTAGCCAAAAATTTCAACACTAGGATAAATATAGACTACAAGGTTGGCTAAGGCGAAAATGGTGTAACGAAACATATAACAATGGGTGAAAACATAGATTGGCTTAACAAGGGTGATCTAGGGGTATCTTGCACTACTGATGAGTGCAACAAAAGGGTTTTTAACACGGGAGGTCGACAAGTCAGTGTAACAAGTCGATAAACACACACATA
>BQNB010126290.1:0-19625 GCA_026074375.1 Tanacetum coccineum
GGCGTATTGGATCTTGTTTCCTTCGTGGTCTTTAGTGAGTGCAGGCACATATACGCCGTATCTTTCTTAATGGATACGGCGTATTGGTTGTCATAACAGTAATATTCAAATATCTTCGTTTAAGCTTCAGAATGTGTGCCTTTTAGTTAACTTTCACCAAGTACTCCATAATTACTGCAATTCTCAAATACAAACGATTAAGTAACAATTCTTTGCAATAATTATACAAAATGGGTTAATTACATGGGATAAATGATGCTATAAAAGTGACGTTATTTGATGTCATCAAGTCATATAAGGAAAACGTTCGGGTTTTTGAAATGACCAAAGGAAATAACACTACCTATTTTAATGAATATATTGAGGCTGATCGAAAAGCAAAACGATTTGAAAAGGAGTCACAATCTCAATTTATTCATGATCGAGACATTATTCGAGATTTACAACAACAACATGATAAATTAGAGTTGTTTGTTGTTGAATTAAAAAGACAAATTATAGAACTTCAAAAGACTCAAACAATTTTGAAACGCAGAATGAGTGAAAACGAAGATAAATACCATGACATTGTTCTAGATCTTGAAGCAAAAGTTAAAAAGTATGTAGATGTAGTGTTAAAAATTGGTAACCCCTTACAAGGAATGTTTATGCTTGGACCAAAACCAATGTCATTCTATGATTCAAAATTAAAACATGGTTTAGGGTACGCAAATCCTTATACTCTCAAGAAAGCAATTTCTCAAAATCCAAATTTGTATGATACTTCTTTCTTTGATGATTCGAAAATTCATGTGAATATTAGAGATACTAAGGACATACTTGATTATGCAACCAAGAGTCAAATAAAAATGAAAAACAAAATGAAAGATCCAATTGCTATTGAGAAAAAACAAAATGTTTGTACAATTGATTACAAAAAGTTAAATGCTTTTTACGAAGATTTTGTTATACAAAAGGAACTTTATGCTAAACAAAAAAAGTTTCCATCATCTTTTATATCTTCTGAAAATTCTTCAAATGCAAGTTCACGGTATTCATCTTCTGAGACAAAACCAACCGTAACACCAATGCCTAGTGCAATCCAATAAAACTAGATTTGAATAAAATGAAAAATGATTTTTAAAACGTTGTTTGCATTATTACAAACAAATTCTAAATGTGAAAGCATTTTTTATACTTCTCCAGAAGATATACGGTTAACCAAATTTTATCAACAAGAAGTGAAACCAATTCTTCATAAGTTGCATTTGAATTTTAAAATCTTTCAAAAACGATTTTTAAAAGATATGATAGAAATTAAAGATGTTTTTGACTCAACAGAAAATGATCTTAGTGAAACATGGAAACATAATGAACTTTTGAAAGATCAACTCTTTGAAGCAAAACTCAAAGGAAAATGATCTTATGAATGTTTATTTGGTTTGGTATTCCCTCTTGGATTTAAAAGAAATATTTTATATAAATAAATATTTCTTGGATTTAAAAGAAATGTTTTAATTGTCACAAATATTTTTATATCTTTTACAAAATATTTTTAGATTTAAAAGAAATGTTTTATTCAAATAAATATTTTGAATTCAAATTTTCTACCTAAAAACGGCTAGAAATGTTCCAGAAAACACTTCCCTCAGAAAAGTCAAAATAGGGAGCGTCTGAGACTGGGCGGCCCTCTTAATTATAAGGGCGACCCTCTTAATTATAAGGGCGGTCCCCTTAATAATTAAGGGGACCGGCACCCTATTTACGGGGACCGCCCAGACAAAAAGCAAGCTTAGCTTGCCTATAAATACTAGACTATTCCTCGTTGTTTTTCTCACCTTTTGCACAAACTTTTTTTCTGTTCTAAATCAGTTTATACTCTCTTTTCTTTCCTATGATTATTTAATCATAAAGCTTTGTTTCTAAGTGATCCAAGCTTTGATTCTCAAGTGCAGGAGAAGAATACTTCCTACCATCAAGTGAAGAAGTATTATAGCTTAGAGTGTGTCCTTGCAACCTTGTTGCAATTGTATCATATATTATAAACCTTTTATGTATATTGTGACTGTGTGTATTGTAGTTGTGTATATTAAGTAGATTGTGGTGATCATTGCAAGTATAGTTAGATCGGGGTGATCTTAGTAAGTAGTATTAGATTGGTGTGTTCAAGATAGTGTTTAGTTGAATTAAAGTTGTGAAGAGAAGTATTGAAAGATTGTAAAGTGAAGTGAAGTTGTGGAGTAAAGTGAAGTTGTGAAGTGA
The DNA here is from genome assembly GCA_026074375.1 of Tanacetum coccineum. NCBI lineage: Eukaryota > Viridiplantae > Streptophyta > Magnoliopsida > Asterales > Asteraceae > Tanacetum > Tanacetum coccineum. The sequence continues at coordinate 2,242 of BQNB010126290.1, forward strand.
AGAAAAATTAGTATGGTGAAGTGAAGTAGTGAATTGTCGTGAAGTAGTATGGTTAGTTGTGATAGATTGGTTCTACCTAGGATTAGAACTCGACATTACGCTTAGTGTCAGAAATTGGTGTAAGCTAAGTTGTGTACGGTTTTCTCCGCCTAAAGGGAGCTTGTTGACATAGTGAAGAAAACTCTCGAGTTTGTGCTCGGGGAGTGGAGTATGGCGAAGAGGTACTATAAATCCTCGTGTTGTGGTTTGATCTTTCCATCTCTTATCTCTTATCTTGCATACTTATTTCATATCTTGTCATTACTTATTTGATTAGTTAAATTGTTCGTATTGTGCACGTTGTGAATTCACATAAAGTCGAATCTAAGTTTTTATAATTAAGCCAAACATAAAATTAAAAAGCGGTAAACTATTCAACCCCCCTTTAAGTTTTCCACAATTGTTATCAAGAGCCACGTCAAACAAGTTTTTTAAAATAAACTGTATTTTAAAACTTGAATCGATCTATGAAATCGAAAAAATATTTAGAAGGGCAATCTATGCAAAGACCACCACTATTTGAAAGTGATGGATTTATTTATTGGAAAAATAGATTCGAAACTTATGTGAAATCAAAAGATCTAGATCTTTGGCATGTTATTACCTATGGTGATTTTCCTCCTATTCAAAATAATCTCGAAACTAAAAAGGATGAAATTGTACCATTTGATAAACAAAACGATGATCTTAAAAAGAAACTTGCAAAAAATAATGAAGCTAAAATGGTGATTTATAATGCTTTACCACGTAAAGAATATGAGAGAATTTTTATGTGTAAAACCGCAAAAGAAATTTGGGATACTTTATTAATCACTCACCAAGGTAATAGTCAAGTCAAAGATAATAAAATAGATCTTCTTGTTCAACAATATGAATAATTTACGATTCCGGAAGAGGAATCGATAGATAATGCTTTTGCTAGATTTAACACTATTATTACTAGTCTAAAAGCACTTGATGAAGGTTTTTCTAGCAAGAATTATGTTAGGAAATTTCTTAGGGCACTTCATCCTAAATGGCGCGCAAAGGTTACGGCTATTGAAGAATCAAAGGACTTAACATCTCTATCACTTGATGAACTCATTGGAAACTTGAAAGTTTATGAAGTAATAATTAATAAAGATTCTGAAATGGTTAAAGGCAAAAGAGAACAAAATAGATCTCTTGCCTTGAAGGCCAAAAAGGAATCAAGTGATGAAGATAGTACGACTTCCGATAGTGAAGACGAAGAATATGCCATGGCCGTAAAAGAATTCAAGAAGTTCTTCAAAAGACGAGGAAGATTTGTAAGACAACCACGAGACGAAAGAAAGTCATCTCAAAGAAGTAAAAATGACAAAAATGGTAAAAGTGAAAGAAAATGCTTTAGATGTGGTGATCCGAATCATCTCATCGGAGAATGTCCAAAGTCGCCAAGAAGCAATAATCAAAGAGCTTTTATTGGAGGAGCATGGAGTGATAGTGGCGAAGATGAGAAAAGATAGTGGATGCTCGAAACATATGAAGGGTAACCGAAAGTTGTTTTCTACATACAAAGCGTACAACGGAGGGAACATCATTTTCGAAAGCAATTTACGCGGTAACATCATAGGAAAAGGTACGATTTCTCATGACTCCCTAATTATTAAAAATGTTGAGCGCTAAAAAGTCAACACAAAGGTTGAGTGAAATCCATAGGTTTAATAGATATAATTTGAATGCAAATACGATATTTGGGTTACGTTGATATACACCCAGTATTGGAAAACAATTTTAATAATTGGCCATATAGCTCATGAATCCGAAGCCTAAGGTATGTGATACGTTTAGCCCCTAGCGGGTTACCTATTGCAAAATACCTCAGCGTGGATCTCTAATGATGTGCAATTGGTTACACGTAACTGGGTACACCAACGGGGAGTCCAACCCAAATAGATCTATTCACACCATTCGCGCTTACTCCGGAAAGTAATTAACGGTACAATGATTGAATGGGACTTTAACAGGCAAAGCAGTTACATTAGGCGCAATAGAAAATGAAATAACTACGATAAATAATTGCATTCAATGTTTTATAGGCATGTATCCCCCTCGCGGTTTTATAAAAAGATGAAATTGAGGCTATGGAACTCACCCTAACAGTTACAGGGAAATTGATAGCAATTGTATATTACATGAAAGTAACGTGCTTCGTCACGGGCAACCTGGGTAAATATATGTCTCAAGTCTTAGTTTGAATTGAATATTGTAAGATTTTAACATTTATGTCGGTGTATGAATAATAAAATTATCATAACACCTATGGGTGGTGTTTTTTTTGTTTTGTTCGGGCCATCATCATTCAAGAAGTCATTCAGTAAACGTTTTGAGAATTACTAGGCGCACTTACAATCGTATACCCACCACCTCAGTCAGAACATATACCAAGATGAAACTCCTTAATATGAACAGCTCCCTAGTATTATGGTATGATAATGAATCCGGGACATGATTTTTTTGAACACATTGATGATGAATGTATATAAATAGTTATAAACAATAAGCATTTTAAGCATAGTAATTCAATATCTGGAAATGGTAAGCACGTCCAAGCGTAATTAAAGTAAATGTCCATTGTAATGTTTTAACGTGTTTTTTTATTACTTTTTCAAAATGTTACATATTGAACCCTTGAGTTGAAAATGGCGGAAGTATACCCTTGAGTTGCACTTTTACCGACTTTGGTCCCATCAAGTTCTAAAAGAATATACCAAAGAAAAACCTGTACTTTAAAAAAGTGACCATAATAGACCCTTTGTAGTATATAACTTGATAAAATGAACACTTTTAGTCCTTTTTGTTATAAGTTTCTGAAAGTTACGATATATACCCCTTGCATGGATAATTTTTACAAAACATGTCCAAATTGCCATGCAAGCTTATTTTAACATTTCAATAGATATTTATAAGTTATAATAGACTAAAATATGATATGATTATACAACACCAACCAGTTTAAATTAACGATTCGTTAAGCTAGGAAGCAAAACGGGTCATATTAGGGTTTTAAAATGAAAATGCGCGGGTTTTAAGCTCAAATTATTTCATGACTTATCAAAGAACTTATTTTAATGATAGTTAACTTATTGGGATGAATTATTAACAATAGTTGTACACAGCTTACATATAGATTAAAGTAAAAACATGAAATTAAGAGTTTCTAGGTGTACAGTTTTGGATCAAAAAGGGAATAACACCATAGTTTTTGAGTTCAAAGCTTTATATTATGATTTTATCATGATCATATGAACATTATAAAGGTATGAATACAGAATATAAGCTTAGAGAACCTGGTCTTGAGCTTATAGCTTAGAAACGGGTCAGAATCGGGACTTTTAGCTTCGTACGCCTAGAATAACGACTCTGGGGCTTCGTTTCTTAGTTTCTTTTGCTTCCTTTCTATACTTGAGCCTTATTAAGACCTCTTAGGATCTATTAGAGCAAAGGAGATTGGCTTCGTATGTGAAAGGGGGGTTGAAAGGGGAGGGGGGGGGGGGGAGGGAAGGGTGGGAGGATGAATGCAAAAATGAAGAGTATGGGCTTCGTTATTTAGTAGTTAGTTTTTTTTTCTTTTGTTATTTGTGTTATGTTTTTTTTTTAAAAGGTGGGAGGAGATGGGGGGTTAAAGAAGCCTTAGGATAATGATTCTTGACAAATTATGGATTAGAGGGTGGATGAGAGATATAGAGGTTGAGTGGTTGGTTGTTTTAGATAAATATTTGATTTGTGAATGGGTGGTGTTTTATTGTAGGGGAGGGAAGAGAGTTTTTAGAGTTATATTGGGTGATGGGTGGTTGGGTGGTTATTTTTTTGGAGGGTTGTTGGGTTTGGGTTGGTGGTGGGGTTGATGAGGTGTGGTGGGTTTTTGATTGTATGTGGTGGGGGAGTGTGGGATTGTTTTGGGGGGTTTTTGGGGGGGGATTGGGGGTTAGGGGGGGGGGGAGGGATAGTTGAATTGGGTGGGGGGGTTGGGGGGAGGGTGGGAGGGGGTGTAGGGGGGTGGTTTGGGGGTGGTGTTGGGTGATGTTTTGGTGGGGTGTGGTGTGTGATTTTGGGGGTGTGGGGGGGGTTTTGGTGTTTTGGTGTTTAGGATTTTGGGTATTGGTGATATTGGTGGGTAAATTGATGGAAGGTTATTGGTATTGGTTGGGTTTTTGGGTGATTTGATTTGGTTATGAGTGGTGATTGGTGGAATTTTGGTGTATAATTATTTTGGAGGTTGGTTTGGGTGACATGGATATAAATTGAAGAACGAGTCATGGTTTAGAAACTAGCTTGGTTTTAGGGTTTAGGGTTTTGAATTAGGGTTTTGAAAGTAGAAATAGATATGAAAGCTTATGAATAGAATAATTAAGGTTTACACATTGTATATTGAGTGTAGTATCTTGAACATAAGTGATGGTGAAGAAATTAGAATAAAAACGGAGGTAAAACGGCTATTTTGGATATCATGCTTAATGACTTTTGTACGATATGATCTTTTATAGACTTGACATTACCTTGGGCTGGCTGGCATGATTATATATCAAATGAGATGTTGAATGGAGATTGCCTTGTACATATAGTTTTTAGTAGCAATTTTCATTCACTTTAGATGTTAATCCTACATGGAATTAGGGTTTAGAGGCATCCGATAACGTTTAAAGCCCGTTTTGATATAACGTTCGAATGGAACATTATAGAATAATGTACTTTTTGTAAAAATAATATTATGAATTGACTTGATATCTTATGAAGATTTGCTTCTGACATATATGAAGATAGGATTGCCATAGATAGGTTTCCTAAGCCCGTTAAAACTTTAATTATGCAGAGAAATGTTGCACATAAGATATTGGCAAAGTAAGTAATGTGTAAATGTAATTAAAGCGACAAATGTTTTCCTTGAAAAAGGAAAAGAGTGATCCATAAACTAACGGATAATTTACAAACATCTACACTTAATAGATGGATATTTACATTTATTGAAAAATTGTGGGTTGTTTATAGTCCCCCATCCTTACAGAAATCTCGTCCCGAGATTTGATTTGATGTTGAAGTGATGATTGAAAACAGATGAGGATATTTGGCACGAATTTCGTCTTCACGTTCCCATGTAAATTCTGGTCCTCTTTTAGAGTTCCATCGCACTTTGACTATAGGAATACGACTTCGCTTTAATTGCTTGATTTCACGATCCATTACTTCCACTGGTTCTTCTACAAAGTTGAGTTTGTCGTCGAGTTGAAGTTCTTTCATTGGAATAATAAGAGATTCATCGGATAAGCACTTCTTGAGATTAGAAACGTGGAAAGTATTGTGGATACTACTAAGCTCTTCAGGAAGCTCTAGTTTGTACGCCACTGGGCCAATTCGTTCAAGAATTTTGAATGGTCCAATGTATCGGGGATTAAGCTTTCCTCGTTTTCCGAATCGAAAGATACCCTTACGGGGTGATACTTTTAACATAACACGATCGCCAACTTGAAATTCTAAAGGCTTTCGCCTTACATTGGCGTAACTTCTTTGTCGATCTCTTGCAGCTTGCAAGCGTTGACGAATTTGTACGATCTTTTCAGTGGTTTCTTGAATTATTTCTGGTCCCGTAAGTTGAGAATCTCCAACTTCGGCCCAGCAAACAGGTGATCTACACTTTCGACCATAAAGTGCTTCGAACGGTGCTGCCTTGATACTGGCATGATAACTGTTATTGTAGGAAAATTCTACCAATGGTAAATGTTTATCCCATCCTTTCTCGAAATCTATAACACAAGCTCGTAGCATGTCTTCGAGTGTTTGGATGGTTCTTTCACTTTGTCCATCGGTTTCAGGATGATATGCTGTACTCATGTCTAGTTGAGTACCCAAAGCATTTTGCAATGATTGCCAGAATCTGGATGTGAAATGACTGTCACGATCCGAGATGATAGAGATTGGCACGCCATGTCGAGAGACTATTTCTTTGATGTATAACCTCGTAAGAGTTTCCATACTATCAGTCGCTCGATCGTGATAAGATGTCATACAAGGCAAAATACATAACCAAAAAAACATTTTTATACTCCTTTTTACTCTTCTACTAGCCTGAAAATCACTCCCCCCCCCCCCGCCCCCCCCCCCATACCACAAAACCCATACAAAATTTTATTCAACCTATACCCTTCTATACACATCTATTATAAGTCATTCTAAGGTGTTTTCATCCATTGAATCACCATTTACAAGTATTAATCAAGAAAAGGAAGCAAGGGTTTTTATTAAGAAAATAAGGGTTTTCTTAAGTGCAAGCTTTGGTTTCTAGTCTAAACACGGTTCGTTTTTAGCAATTTGTTTTCATCGATCATCATACATCCATAAGTCTATTTTTAAACTTTATGCTTTTAGTTATGAGTTTTTATTTTTAATGATAGTGCTATATAGTGAAATCACTTAGGAATTCTTTCTTGAACTTGAAAAATTATATTTTTCTTGTGTTTATGATTTGTACACTTTCTTACATTATTATGATGTTTGGTAAATTTATAATAAATGATATATAGTCTGTGTACAATCTCAGTTTACTGCATTAGAAAAATTCTGATATAATTACTTATGTAAATTAAAGTTAATTCTAGAAAGTTTATGATTTCATGTATAAGTTAACAACTTGTGATCTTGGATGATCTGGACAAATTATGAATCTTCATTGACATTATTATATTGTATAACCACTATGATTATACTATAATTATAAATGACTTTTGTGGTTAAATTGTGAGAGTTGAAAAAGTATTATAAAATCTTATTATATTAAAATAATTATATAAAAGTCATTTTTCGGCTGACAGTTCGGTTTTCGAATTCCAACATAGGGGATTTTATGTTTTTATAAAATAATACGAATCACGACGATTCTGAAAGTAAGGAAACTTGTTTACATCGGATAATAACGAAAAGTTACGTTTAAAAAACGAGTTGATACGTAAGTAAACGGTGTTTTTAAATGACTTTTTTAAAAATTATATCAAAAACAGCTAGTTTGAATATTTTAATAAATAATACATAAGTTTTAGGATTCCAAAATGATAAGAATCATAATTTTTCATTTAATAACGAGTGAGTTATAATTTGCGAGTTGTACGACAATTAAAAACTTTTATAAAACTTATTTTTATAATAGTTACTTATTCTGCAGAAAGTTATATTTTGTAAACATCATAAAATTATGAAAACTTAAAAAACGAGAACGTCTCGAAAGAATCGTTTTAAAAACGGAGCTATACGAATAAAATACGACGTTGACGGGTTTTACGACGACGAATCGATTTTTAAAATAGTCACGTCTGATCAGTAACAGTAAAATTTTACTGGTTCACCAAAAGAGTCAATATCAATAATGTCAAATTATGATAAACTGTCCTATACGAAAAGTTGGGCATAAGACAAGTCAAAATCAGGCATAAAACGTAAAAGTTTGCTAGTTTTACTAAACGACATTATAACGTTTTTACTTATTAAACGCAATTTTACCAAAACCATTAGTTGGTGATTGAACTATGTAGAATTATATGCGGTTATCAAAGTACTATATTACTAGGGAGTTTCATAATGAGGCCTCTTCGGATGGCGTTTCGACGAGTTGTTGGATTTACGATTTAAAGTGTCCTAACTCCTCGAACGTCATGTCATGACCTCTTAGATTATGATAGCACCGAACGATTAGTACGAATGTAACAAACTATAAAGTTTTATTTCAAAGTACTCGGTACTTATATGACCTTGATAATTTAGGTTGCATTCGATCTTTTACGTGACGCTTTATCTGCGATATTTGGGGAATATCTGACTCAAGGTGAGTTCATAGCCCCAAATTTTACGATTTCACATGATTTTATATATATGGGGTGAAAATACACCCCTTTTGTTTTTGGGGGGGGCCCTTTTTTTATTTATAAAATTGGACGACATGTATTGATTAAATGTTGGCCTAAGTAGCGATACCCCAAGTGAGCCCATTTATCTATGAACTTGCAATTGCTAGATGTAGTGGAAATTACATTATGTTTGAGCTGCGGAATTTATTTTATAGATCTATTCGGGAAACGACCTCCCAGTTCGGATGTTTGGTGATTAGCTTTCACCGGGAATGAACGTTATTAGCATGTCAAATTATAGGGATGTTTTCGGGTTGAAATCTATCGGAAGAAATTTGCAATATTATAGTTAATTCAAGAAGATCGTCGAGCTTTCAGTGTCATGACTTATGTGATAAATTGAAATTCTACTTTTGTGGCGATCTTGCATGTGTAGGCATTAATCACTAAAAAAGTCTTACGGTCTGCAATATTATGATTTATCAAACCTATGGAATTCACCAATAATTTTGTTGACGTTTTTAAGCAATGTTTTCAGGAGTTCAATAGGCATGCGGATGCCAGGGATGCATTGGGTTTATATTTTGGATTGCTAGCTGAAAGATTTAGGTGCATCTTTATTCTTAGGAAATGTATTGTCAGCTTTTGTATTATTCAAACAATGAACAAAGTAAGCTATATGCTTTTGTTATTAAGTCTTTCAATTAAATCCAATGTATTCATCTTTAAACGACTTTTTGTGTCGTTCTTATATATCTTGTGCTATTGATCTTGAAGTAACACGCCCCGGACCCTTATTCCGCTGCGACCCAATTTGGGGGTGTTACAGATTGGTATCAAGAGCCAAGGTTATAGAGAACCAGGTCAAATGTTTTGCTGGACTATAACCGTTTTCAAACATTGCATTATAAAAAAGGGGGTTTTTATGGGACACTATTTGTGCATTAGTGGGGACTAGATGCATTCATAATTGATATACATGATTATAATATATTACGTATATTACATTAAGGACCTTATATAATATATTCATATAAGTTATTTCTGCTGGTCACAGCCGTCATGTCAGCTGATTTAGCGGTTACCTATACGTCTATTCACTCTGAGGCACGATCTTGGAGTATTCCATCTGAGGATCCTTAACGAGGATGGCTGCCACACTGTTGTCGAGCAGGCACCCTATACTACTTTACCACCATCATTTCTAGCTCCATGGATTCTGACCTCTTAGTCTTAGAGCTCTCGAGGTGAGATTGAGAGAGGTAGCATCGGCATACCTTTCATTCAATACACCCACCTGGGACTCCACCCATTATTACATACTTACAACTTACTGCACCATCTTTAGCCGAAGAGCTGATATTAACGAGGCTGACACACCTGACTCGGAAGAGGACTATACTTACTACTCCCAGGACCTGGGTGTGAGATTGGGAGTAGATGAGTTCTACTAATGTGCTGCGAGACAGCCAGACCACCTTTGAATTTAGAGACCAGACTCCCGAGATACTGAGCTCGAGGATGATGACCGCCATAGAGTTGGTCAACATGAGGGTCACTTACCAGGTAGATGTTTGCACCAGGGAGAGTTCGGAGTTTTGCACATGACATCACGATGCCCAGAAGGATCGTGCAGCTGTGAGAGCTGAGATTGAGGTATTGAGGGAAGAGAGACTTGTTATTGAGCAGAGGGTTATGGAGACTCGTCAGGCCTTGTATAGGTCTGAGGCTCACTGACTAGGGCATTAGAGGCACGAGTATAAAGTATTAGAAGACTGAGGCGCGTCGCCTCGTGTGGGCAGCGTCAGGGTGCAGATGATCATGCTGTTGAGCATATCATGCGTACCCAGGCCTTGGAGGCGGGAGCAACGCGGTTAGGACACATTTGTGGACACTGGTAGCAGTTCCTAGAATTTCGGTTATGATTGTAATCTACTATGCAGTTCTATTTGTTTTATTGTGGTTACTCCCAGCTAGCAGGTTGTATAGATCTTTTGTTTTGACTAGCTATCTGTATGCCTACTAAGTATTACTGGTAACTCCGGCTAGTTGGGCTTATGTTGATTTTCATTTTGTAACCTATGCGATAGGGAATCATGTATTTGTTACCAAACGATCATGTATTTTCCAGGATTATATATGGAATGGATATATTATGTTATGTCGATCTTGTGTTGGTTATTTCACTGTGTGAGGTGATCTTTTTTATTTATGACGATATGTTTTGTCAAGTTTATGATTATATGAAATCTAAACGGGTATTCGTATTTTCTTGTGATTGAAGGAAAATGGCACCAAAGAGTAAACCAAAAGGTCAACTCGGAGTCCCACCAGTTAAAGCAACTTAATTGACCAACCACAACTGGTTACTGAGGGCACAAACTTTCAGGCCTTAATTGATCAAGGGTTGCTGCTGCCAAATGGTCTGCAAAGCAGAAGCTGCAGCTGCAGGTGTTAGATATGGCTACAATAGCAATGGTTTATGGACCAAGGCCTGCACCAAACTGCTCGCGAATGCTCTTTACTCTGAATTCTTGAAGATGCAAAACCTTTGGACTCAAAGCACCGAGGGAGTTGTCGGACTTACTCGATGGTTTTGAGAAAAATGGAGTATGTGTTTAGCATTAGCAATGACCTGATGCAGCTAGTCACAGTCAAATTTGCGACTTGCATATGCAAGGATGATGCTTTTCTTACATGTGGAATGCCCCATGTTATGGCCACTATTCTGAAGCAGCTCATGCTATTGCCATGGGCAGCACTAAAGTAAATGATGACTGATAAGTACTGTCCCGATGGGGAATGGGATCAAGAAGAATTGAGAATGAGATGTGGAATCTTAAGGTTCAAGGGCACCGATGTAGTGACTGCAAGTCAACGATTTCAGCAACTAGCTTTGATGTGTTCCAGGATGTTTCACTGAGGAGGTAGATAAGATTGGAAAAAGTATATATCGGTGGATTGCCCGAGTCGTACTTGGCGAGTGTAAAAGGCATCAAATCGAAGACCATGCAGGAAGTTATTTGAGTGCCTTTCAGATGAGTTATGGAGGATAAGGGACCCACGGCTTATGCTGATTGTCTGCATAAAAGGAAAAGAATAGTATGATGATCTTTTCCACAGAACAATCAAAAACCAACAGAATAAGAGGCAGAACACAGGCCAGGCCTACACTGCAGGCAATAGTGACAGGAAACCATACGCCGGGTCTAAACCTCTGTGTTCTAAGTGTAATTACAATCATGAAGGTCCTTGTCCACCTAAGTGCAATAACTGAAAGAGAGGGTTGGCCATCAGGCCAGAGGATGTTAGAAGCGCCTGCAACAGGACAACAAAAAAAACCTGTAACATCAAACACAACAAACAAAACAACAACAACAACAATAATAACAGGGCAATGGGTTGCTTTGAGTGCGGAGATCAAGGCCATTTTAAAAGAAACTGCCCAAGACTGAGAAACAATGACCGTGGTAATCAAGCTGGGAATGACAGGGCTCCAACAAAGGTGTATGTGTTTTGGAAATGCGGGGGCAAACCCAGACAACGTCGTTGCGGGTACGTTCCTTCTAAACAACCGCTATGCTTATATCTTATTTGATACGGGTGCCGATCAAAGTTTTGTGTCTACTACATTTAGCTCCCAAATTGACATCACGCCATCTACCCTAGATCATTATTATGATGTCGAACTAGCTGACGGGAGGATAATTGGGTTAAACACTATACTTAAGGGTTGCACATTAAACTTCCTAAACCACCAATTCAACATAAACTTAATGCCTGTAGAACTTGGTAGTTTTGATGCTATAATCGGTATGGATTGGTTGGCGAAGTACCAAGCGGTCATTGTATGTGCCGAGAAGGTTGTTCACATCCCCTGGAGAAATAAAACCTTAATCATACACGGTGATGGAAGTAACCAGGGAAATGTGACACGATTAAACATCATTTCGTGCACTAAAGCGCAGAAGTACATGGAAAAAGGATTTCCTATCTTTTTGGCACATATCACTGCAAAAGAGGTTGAAGACAAGTCGGAGAAGAAGCGACTTGAGGTCTCGTACCAATAGTTCAGATTTCTGAAGTATGTTCCTGAGAATTGCCGGGTCTTCCTCCGACTCGACAAGTGGAGTTTCAAATTGATTTGGTACCTGGTGTTGCACCTGTAGCACGGGCACCTTATCGATTGGCACCTACGAAATGAAAGAGTTATCTGAGCAACTGATAGGCTGTCCGATAAAGGCTTTATAGGACCAGGTTCCTCACCTTGGGGAGACCCCCCCCCCCCCCCCCCCCCCCCCTTTTAGTCTTGTTTAGTCAGAAGAAAGAAGGATCATTCCGGTTGTGCACTTGGATCTACGGGAATTGAAAATAAAATAACGGTGAAGAACCGTTAATCCGCTCCTAAGAATTTAGTATTGATTTGTATTTGATTCAACTTAAAGGGAGTTGAGTGTCACTCGAAAATCGACATAAGGTACTAGGTTATCACCGATTGAGGGTTCAGAAAATGCAAGACATTCCGAAGACTGCCTTCAGTAAACTCGTTATGGCCATCTGCAACGAATTTCAAGTTATGACTGTTTGGTTTAACAGAACGCACCTGCCACTATCGATGGACCATTTGAATAGGGTTGCAAGAACCTTATCTAGATAAATCGACTGATTGTCCTTATTGACGATATTCTAATATCATTCGAAAAAAAACAGGAAGAACATAAAAGGAACCACCTTAGCAAATCTCTAGAATTGCTTAAGATGGGAGGAGTTGTATGCCAAGTTTTCCTAAATGCGATTTTGGTTTCACAAAAGTACAGTTCATCGATTCATCGTGATCGCATAGTGAAGAATTCATGTGGATCCAGCATAAGATTGAATTCATTAAGGTTGGACATCTTCCTAAGTCACCATACGGAGATCGTCAATTCTTAGGTCTTGGGCTGGGTTACTATCGAACAGTTTCATTGAAGGTTTTCAAAGAGCGCCAAACCAAATGACTAAGCCTTACGCAGAACAGTAGGTCAAGTTTGAGTGGGGCGATAAACAAGAAGCTGCTGCTTTAAACTGCTTGAAGCAAAAGTTGTGCAGTGCACCTATCTTGAATTACCCGAGGAAGCGAAGAGTTCCATCGCTTATGCGTCGCTTCAAGAAAGGTTTTGGGCGCTGTGTTGATGCAGAGAGAAAGTGTTTCTTATGCTTCACGCAGTTGAGTTCATGTAGGTGAAGAAACTATTCGACTCATGTTTAGAAATCTCGTGCGTGGTGTTCGCTCTTAAGATCTGGAGACATTATTTATATGGAACTAAGTGTACGGTGTTCACCGATCACAAGAGTTTGCAACACATTTTAGATCAAAAAGAGTTGAACATGAGGCAACGCCGATGGTTAGAGTTGCTAAGTGATTACGATTGCGATATTCGTTATCACCCGGGGAAAGAAAATGTCGTTGCTGATGCTTTGAGCAGGAAAGAACGAGAACCACCGTGATGTGTTCTCGAGCATTGGTTATGACTATTAGTTTGGATCTTCCCAAACAGATCTTAAATGCTCAGACCGAAGCGCGAAAGCCCGAGAACATTAATAGTGAAGACGTTGGGGGAATGTTGGTTGAAACTCTAATTTCCAGAGGCAAATTAGAGACAAAAAGTTGGAACCACGTGCGGTTGGAACACCTGTACCTCAATGGCAGGAAAGGAGCTGGTATACCTTGCTATGGCGATCTGCGGACGTGTAATCATGCAGAATCTAATAAAGCAATATTCATTCATACAGGGTTACAGACAAATTTGTACAGACATGAAGAAGCTATTGTGGTAGTGCCCAAAGAATGAAAGCGACATAGCCACATTATGTTTAGCAAGTGTTTGACATTGAGCTATGGTCAAGGCAGAACATCAAAGGCCATCAGGATTGTTGGTACAACCTAAAATACCGCCAAATGGAGTGGGGCCATCATCTACATGGATTTTGTTCAAGCTTTCCTAAGACGTCTCAAGGCTATGACACAATTTGGGTGATCGTTGACCGACTCACTAAGTCTGCAATCTTCACACCAATGAGAGAGACTGATCCTTTGGATAAACTGGCAAGAATGTACCTGAAGGAGGTGGTCACGAGACATGGAATACCTGTCTCAATCATTTGTGATCGCGACCCGAGATTCGCATCAAATTTTTGGAGGTCACTTCAGAACGCGTTGGGTACTAATTTGGTATATGATATAGTTGTACCATTCTACATACTAGGTTCGGGCAAGCTAACGAGATTCAATTTGTTAAGGATTGTATGACATGCTTTTGTCTCTCGGGTCCTAGGGTTCGAACCGAAAAATTTGAGGTTCTAAGGGCATACTTCTCTGGATTTGTCGATGCGAGGCCCTTAAGTGCCTTGTTTCGAATCCTCCTCGTTCTGATTACTTGACTATACTCCCATTTCCACTCCTATTCTTTCTCATGACGTAGGATGGAGAGGTCCATTTAAACTCTCGAAGGATATGCTGCGTTGCTTTGTGCAATCGCTTTGAAAGGAAATTGGGTTAACCATTTTGCCATAGTCGAGTTTTCATTCAACATTAAGCTATATCGCTAGTGATGCATCAAGGGCAACAACATTCGAAGCATTTATGGTCGAAAGTGTCGTTTACCTGTTTGTTGGACTGAAGTTGGAGAAGCTCAAATACTCTCGTGTACCCAAAACACTTAATTCAAGTGAGACCAATGAGAAAATAATCAGGATCAAGAATCAAAGGTGCTCCGCGCTCGAGATCGACAGAAGAGTTACGCCGATCTGAAGCGTAAACCAATGGAATTCCAAGTCGGGGATAAAGTCATGCTTAAAGTATCACCTTGGAAAGGGGTTGTACGTTTTAGCAAACGGGGGAAGTTGAACTCTAGGTATGTTGGACCTTTTAAGGTGATAGAAAGAGTTGGAGAAGTTGCTTACAAGCTTGAACTTCCAAAAGAATTGAGCAGAGTCCATAATACTTTTCATGTATCTAATCTGAAGAGAAGGTGTCATGCCGTACGAATCCATTAGCCGTGCGTTGGATGGAGACTTTCATCTTGATGAAAAGTTCATTTTGTTGAAGGAACCGGGTAGATATCTGTAGCCGTGAAGTTAAACGGTCTGAAGCGAAGTCGGATTCCTTTAGTCAAAGTTCCGATGGAAATCCAAGAGGGTCATGAGTTCACATGGGAGAGTTGTAAGACCAAATCATGAAGAATATCCACAACTCTCCTCTTCACCGAGACCACATCGTCGTCTAGTGTGCATCGGGAGCTTCAGGACAAGGCTATTTAATGGGGGAAGTGCTATAACACCCTGTAGTTGTGTTTTCAAGTCATTGACGACATCGATAAATCCACAATGTACCTTAGTCATTGTTCGCATTTGCTTTAAATCATAATGTTAAGCTAATCGCGTAAGCTAGAAATACGTTCAATGTATACGGGCATCAATAACAATTAAAGGTTTACATCAAACAGGTTAAGTAATTTATTTTTGAGGATAATTATTAACTTCTGCTTACATTTTATTTTATCAGGATACGCTTATAAGTGGTATACGTTCGCGGATAAATTGCTTTAGGCACTCCCGGAACCACCAAAACTTTTCTTCGCTTCAACAAATACCCACATTTATACCCAATACTCAAAAATTACAAAAATATATCATGTATATCATATCTATGCGATTTATGCAAAGATATATGAAATCTGTCCATTTTGTCAATGCTGCAACCATAACTCATTAATAATAGCATGCATTCACATTAAACTACACCATACCTAGTAATTTCTTGTCCCTATTGGACTTAGACCATGCGCAAGACCATCCTTAGGACCAATACCATGTTTCCTTGCTAGGTCTTGCATATATAACATGTATCTAGTGATAAGAAGTATACAAGCAAATACTTAAACCAAAAAAAAACCAACATTTTTATCCTTTTTTCCTCTACTACTAGCTCACGCATCAACCCCCCTTCACAACCATACAAAATTTTATTCACCTATCCCCTTCTATAACATCTATTATAAGTCATTCTAAGGTGTTTTCATCCATTGAATCACCATTTACAAGTATTAATCAAGAAAAGGAAGCAAGGGTTTTTATTAAGAAAATAAGGGTTTTCTTAAGTGCAAGCTTTGGTTTCTAGTCTAAACACGGGTTTAGCATTTGTTTCTCATCATCATCATACATCATAAGGTCTATTTTAAACCTTTATGCTTTTAGTTATGAGTTTTTATAAAACTGTGATATATTTTATAATTACCCCCCGGATGTGTTTATAGTGACATCAACATTAGGAATACTTTTTGAACATGAAAATATAATTTTTTCTTGTGATTATGATTTTGTACACTTTCTTACATATTATGATGTTGGTAATATCATAAAATAAATGGGATGAGAAAATATTGTACCATGTTATTTTGATGTAAAAATGATTAACTACAAATTAGGGTTTATAAAAGTTTCATAATATGTTTCAAGTTAAAGAAATACAAATGACATGTTAAGGTTAATTATGGACCTATAGTAATGTTATATGATCATTAAAATAAGGATATAACAAGATGAGAAGACTTGTATACTTATGGTTATTATGTAAAAAGTATAAAGTGGTAAAACATAAAAACAAGGTCAAAAATGGACTTATGAAAGTTATTTAAACATTCTGTCCAAAAGTGTTATAAAAATATACTTATTTTATATTTTTATAAGATAATACATTTCACGACGATTCCGAAAAGGTAAGAAACTTGTTAAACGGATTAATAACGAAAAAGTTACGTTAAAAACGAGTTATACGTTAATTAAACGGAGTTTATAAAATAATTTTTATAAAACTTATATCAAACAGCTAGTTTGATATTTTTAACAAATAATACATATTTTTAGGATTCCAAAATGATAAGAATCGTAATTTTTCAATTAATAACGAACGAGTTATGAATTTCGCAAGTTTACGACAATTAATACTTTTATAAAACTATTTTTATAAAAGTTACTATTCATGACAGAAAGTTACATTTTTGTAAACCTCATAAAATTATAGAACTTTCAATAACGAGAACGTCCTCGAAAGAATCGTTAAAAACGGAGCTATAACGAATAAAATACGACATTTACGGGTTTTACGACAACAAATACGATTTAAATAAAAGTCACGTCTGATGTGAACAGTAAAAGTTACTGTTCACCAGAGGGTCAAAATATTGAAAATGTCAAATTATGATAACTCATCCTAATACGAAAAGATGGGCATAAGAAACGTTAAAATCGGGCTTAAAACACAAAAGTTATGCTAGTTTTACTAAAACAGTAATTTTAAACGTTTTAACTTATTAAGCGCAATTTTACCAAAACCATTAGTTGGTGATTGAACTATATAGAATTATATGTGGTTATCAAAGTACTATATTACTAGGGAGTTTTATAATGAGGCCTCTTCGGATGGCGTATCGACGAGTTGTTGGATTTACGATTTAA